>OVBE01013026.1:0-12802 GCA_900406425.1 Iberis pinnata
TTAGACAAACCGCAAGTGGAACAAATACAACTCAACAATGAAGTCCAGCCGGTCCTTGTCATTTTTCCTTGGTTGCCTCCGATGTGTACCACCTGCAACTCATGGGGACACAAGCATCAAGAGTGCAAAAAGAAGTAGTCAACAGAACAGCTTGACACGATCACTACTCCACCGATCATTCCAATCACTAACACCAGCTCTTATACTTCTACTCCTCCTCCTCCAATAACTACTAATGCGGTTTTTGTTTCTAATGCAGGTCCTACCCTGGTGGTTGATCACGCACAACCCAATACAGGAGTTGCTCCTAGAGATAATTCAATCAATGGACCTAATGGAACTAATGCTTCGGTTGCAGATGTACTTGGGCTTGATATTGGAGCTCTTGCTGTTACAAATAGGTCCGGCATTTCTATTACAGAGCCTTTGATTGAACGCCTACAACAAGACTGCAATTTAACTCCTACACAGGTTGACTCCCCTGCTACATCACATCATTCTGACCAATCCGCTGCTAAAGCAATTGCACAAGCTGATCAAATTGGACTCCAAAGAGACTGGTCTGTGGTAGCTCTCACCAACCAAACTTGCGGCTGCAAAACATACCTCACCCGCTGGTTCTGCATCATGTTTTAGTGTCCTTGCAGATCAAAAGGCAGATGAAGAACAAGAGGAGGGTGAGCTATCCGAAACAAAATTATCTCCTTCTCAACATGGTCCTGGCACACGTTACAGCACGTGCACTAAGAAAAGGCAACCAGACAATGTAACAACGCGCAAACCATCAAAGAACGCCATCAAAAAACAACCATTTGTCTCCTCGCGGAGACAATAATGACATGATGCTATTCGCGTGGAATACTAGAGGCTTCAACAAGCCTTCAAAACATCAAATCGTCAAGCACTGGATACATGCAACTGACCAACAGTTTGGCTGTCTTTTTGAAACTAGATTGAATCCTAACAATTTTCACCGTATTTTGCAGGTTGCTCTCCCTGGTTGGACGGAAATTCACAACTACTCTGCCCACTGTCTTGGTCGTATTTGGGTGTGCTGTAAAGAAGGAGTTGTTGTCACACCTCTTTTTATCTCAGCTCAGCTTATCACCATCTTGGTCACTCTTCTTTCTGGTGATACCGTCCTGATCTCTTGTGTGTATGCTTCTAATTTTCAGGTTGAACGCGTTCACCTTTGGCGTGATCTCCAGGAAAGCCGTCGTATATACGGCCATAGAAAAATTCCTTGGCTCATCATGGGTTACTTCAATGAGATTATGTACTTAACGGAGAACTCCTCTCATCATTCATGTTCTCGTCACTTGGGCATGGCTCAATTCCAATCATTTGTCACTCAAAACGACTTGGTTGACCTCCCATACGTAGGACCGAGGTTTACTTGGTGGAACCAACGTCTCTCGGACCCTATTGGCAAAAAGCTTGACCGCGCACTAGTTAATGACACTTCGGCAGATTTGTACACCTCCTCTTATGTTTTGTTTGAGGCTAATTGTGTCTCTGATCACGCCCGTTGTGTTATCTCTTTCTCCACCACTCTATCCTCCTCTCGCAAGCCTTTTAAGTTTAATAATTTCTTAACTGATCACTCCGCCTTCTTGCAGGTGGTTCGTGATATGTGGACAGCAAACCATCCCCTCTATCATTCTCGCGTTGCTCTTCGGCTTTTTCAAACGCGTTTCAAAGCGCTCAAACTCCCACTTCGTCAGCTCAATCGTACAGCATTTGGAGACATCATTGAAACCACGCGACAAGCACTCCAAGACTTATGCAATCGTCAGGCTGAAGCTCTCTCACATCCATCACCAGAAACTTTTACCGCGGAATCGGAGGGTGCACGACGTTGGAGTTCACTCACTCGTGCGGAAGAAAAATTCTTTCAGCAAAAGTCACGTAATACTTGGCTTCGTAGTGGCGACCAAAATACCAGATTCTTTCATCGTGTCGCAAGTTCCCGAGTTTTCCGTAATACTATACGCACGCTCTCTCTTCCCTCGGGTGATGTCATCATCGATTCCCCATCCATTAAAGCCGCCGCGGTTGAGCATTTCAAGATGTTCATGCAAACAGATGAAGATATCACGGCCATCCCTATGCCTCACCTACAACAATTACTCCCATTCCGTTGTACCGACGACCTTGGAAGGTACCGAAATATATTCAACCCTTCTCTCAATGCCCAGCAACAAAGCTCCTGGCCCTGATGGATACACGGTTGAGTTTTTCAAAAGTGCATGGTCCATGGTTGGGGTCGATTTCATCACGGCTGTCCAATCTTTTTGTGTATGGTTTTCTTCCACGCGGTGTCAACGCAACCTTAGTCTCGCTAATACCCAAAGGTACGAACCCTCAAACTCTTAAAGATTATAGACCCATCTCTTGTTGTAATGTTGTATACAAGGTTATTTCGAAGATTTTGGCAAACCGTCTAAAGACTTGTCTCCCGGAGTTCATAGCTCCAAACCAAACCGCCTTTATCAGTGGTCGCCTCCTTCTTGAAAACGGCATCCTTGCCACAGAGGTAGTCAAAGATTACCATCTAACTATTGTGTCCCCTCGTTGTACCTTGAAGCTTGACATTGCAAAGGCTTTTGACACAATCAATTGGAACTTCATCACGTCAATTTTGTATGCAATGTCTTTTCCTCCGACCTTTATACGCTGGATTCAACTATGTATATCCACCGCTATGTTCTCCATCTCTGTAAATGGTGAATCTGCAGGTTACTTCTCGAGCTCTCGGGGTATCCTTCAAGGTTGTGCCCTCTCGCCTTATCTTTATATTATTGCAACTAATGTTTTGTCTAAGCTTTTAGATGCAGCTGTAGGTTCGGGTTTAATCGGTTACCATCCCAATTGCCGAGACCTTGCTCTCACTCATCTCTCTTTTGCGGATGACATTCTCATTTTCTCTGATGGGTAGGCCGCGTCGATTAATGGTATCTTACAGGTTATTGATGTCTTCGGTAAAGCATCGGGTCTGAAGGTAAACCTTAGCAAATCTTCAGCCTTCCTCAGTGCCTCATCTTCCTTGCCTCTTCAGCACGTCCTCGACAGTCTTGGGTTCCGCCGTGAATCCATTCCAATTCGGTACTTGGGTCTACCCCTCACGATAAAGCGATTGACCATGGATGATTGTTCTCCTCTGATTGATCGGGTTATTACTCGTTTCAATGCCTGGACCACCAAGATGCTTTCTTTTGCAGGTCAGTTGCAGCTCATCAAATCTGTCATTGTAAGTACAATTAACTTCTGATAATCGGCTTTCAGACTACCGCGACGTTGTACACGCCTTCTTGAGAGTATGTGTAGTAATTTCCTTTTGTCGGGAACTCTGACAAATCATACCATGGCAAAGGTAAGCTGGTCAGATGTGTGTATTCCTCGTTTGGAGGGTGGTTTGGGCATTCGTCGCATGGATGATACGGCTCGAGTGTACTCTCTATCTCTAATATGGCGGCTGCATTCTCGTCCTTCACTATAGGCTGCCTGGACAAGGCATTATCTACTCCGACACTTGACTTTTTGGGATGTTCCAGCAACCCGAGGCTCTTGGATATGGCGCAAGCTGCTCAAGCGTCGACCACTTGCCGCCTAGTTTCTCAGGTACAACATTGGGAATGGACTGAGTACTTCCTTTTGGTTCGATTGTTGGTCTCCTCTGGGGCCTTTGTTTGTTCATCTTGGTGAAACAAGTATCCGCGAACTTGGAGTGCCTAGATATGCCACAGTCTCAAAGGCAGCAACTGCAACACGGTGGAGACTACGGCAACCTCGTCAGCTATCGGTTCGTGTCATCTACGACCAACTAGTCACCTTACCTTTACCAAATCACGAGGCTGGTGCAGACGTTCCAAAATGGAAGCATGCTACAGACGTATATAGAGCCACTTTCTCTGCTTCTCAAACATGGAACCAGATCCGCCACAATACTCAATTACGGTCATGGGCTTCCTCTCTTTGGTTTTCTCAGTCCATACCTCGTTATGCATTCATTTCTTGGCTTGCTGTTCTTGACAGGTTATCAACCAGTAGACGGATGCGGGTTTGGGGTAGAACTCAGCATTGTGTGCTTTATGGGGAGCCTGACGAAACAAGAGATCACCTCTTCTTTGCGTGCCCTTACTCGTTTACACTATGGTTAAGCATCGCCTCACCTATTCTCCGACATCATATCAGCCCAGATTGGTCGTTCACTCTCACCTCTTTGCGCCGTCACTCCCTATCTCGACAAGACTCAATCCTTCTTCGTTAATCCTTTCAGTCCGTCATATACCACTTATGGCAGGAATGGAATGGACGTTGTCATGGTCGCCCGCCTCGACATCATCACTTACTACATCTACTCATCACTCGCACCATCACAGACCGTATCACAGGACTTGCGTACCAGCCATCCTCAGCCTTGGTTACGTTGAACTCTCAATGGCATCATCATCATCCACAATGATTACACATGACCATTTACTTCGTTTACGTTCAGCTTTTTCTTGTATCTGGTTTTATCCCATTGGGTTTTCCATATACAGGTTTTAACGAGGCCTGCTGGACCACACACCAAAACCGCTAGAGCTCTTTTTTCTCAAACTTTTTCAGCTATTACAAACCGATTCTTTTGTAAATATCCAGTTACACTTTGATTAATAAATTTAACATTTAATATAAAAAAAGAGCTTTGGATGGCTGTGTGATACTGTAAATCTACTTTACGGCTCGGTTATTTAGCTAATGTCTGGGTTTTTTTATATAGGTGACTGAGTTATTTACTCTTCGATGACCAGGTTATGATATTTTACGCTTCTTTCTACAGCATATGGCTTCGTATATTAGAGTCCTCATTCGAAATTCTGTGGAAGAACCCACTCCATTCTGGAGTGATCGCATTTTGTTTCTCGATAGATGGTTCTGCAATTCGTGGCGCTTCAATTTTCATAATTTCTAACCAAACCCGGATGCCTTCGAATTTTATGAACTGTGTCAAAAATTAATAAATGGCATGTTACCAGAAGACCTTCAAACAAAAATAAGTGTTTTATAGATGTGGATCACTTGTACGGGGCACAACAAGTTGGCACTGATCATTGGGTGATGTATCACGTTCATCTGCAGGAGGGGAGGATTGATTGCTACGACTCAATCATTGGACAGGTAACACCAGAAAGTAGGGATAAAGTGTACAAAGCTTTTCAACTGCTACTGGAGATGATTCCACGGATGCAAGACAAATATGTTCCACATGACAAACGAGAACCTACGGGGAATAAAAGTTTTACCTTCCGATGGATGGATGTCAAACACGTTCCACAAAACCATATATCTGGTGATTTTGGGGTGTTTACATTAAAGTTTATTGAATGTCTAGCGCTTGGTGTCGTTTTTATGGTATAAACGATACCAATTTTCAAGGTATTCGGGCGAAAATGGCAGTAGACCTCTTTGAGGACGGAGGATCCTATAAACCCCTATTGGAATACATTTCTTGTCTTGGAACCTAATCTTGTATTGGAAGTGTTAGAATCCTATAATAATAATTCACAAGTTACTTTTCTTCAACTTTCATCCTCTCCTTTTGATACATCATCTTTTTCCTGTGGTGTCACTACCATATTTTTTTGATGATTTTCTCATTTTTTTCTTTATAAAAAAACCCTAAGTTTCCTCTAATATTTTCCATGATGTTTTTGAACGGTTTTGACTCTCCTTTTGGTTCCACGATCTGAAAAGTCTCAAAAACGTCTTCTCTCTTAAAAAAATTCTCTCCTTTGTAGAAGAAATATTAATCAAAAGGTAGTTCACTTATTCATAGTTTTCTCTTTCTATGCATCTAATTTTACAAATCTGTGTGTTCTCTCATCTCTTTTCCATTATATTTTAGGAACACTATATCAGGGATTGAAAATTATGCCGCTCGATTTTACACCAATTTCAGAAGTAACACCAGCAATTGAACCCTGTAAAATCAGAGTTTGAATTTTCCGTCTATGGGGATTTCCGAAAAAAGATAAATCAGAAGAATTTACTGGAATCGATATGCTTTTGTTGATGATAAGGTATAAATTTATTGAACACTGTTTTTATTTTTAATAACATGATCGATTGTTTTAAGAATATGAAAAAAGAGTTTAATAGTAAATATAGTGATGTGTGATTATGATATAGTCACAATTCTTATGGTTATTGAATACGATGAATATGATTGTGTATTACGATTGTGGTTTCATGTAAGTGGTGTGTGATTTCCATTGTCATAAATAGCCAAAATTCTCCCAATTCTTTTGGAAGTAAAGTGGTGTGTAATTAGTCATTGATTACCAATGTTGATTAATTTCGTGTATTAATAATACAATTCTTCTTTATGTTAAAACGATGTCTATTGTCTTCATGTCTATCTAGCTAATACATATAATTTTGTTTTCTAGGGAAGTAGGATACAAACATCTGTGAAAGGAAATTTACTTGGAAAATTTCAAAAGCAATTACATGAAGGAGAATGCTACATTTTCATGAATTTTTAATTATGCCCTAATCTAGGCCAGTTTAGAAGTTCTTCACATCCTTATAAAATTAATTTTATCTTTTACACATGTGTCAAGCCATCTGAGTAGCTTCCTAATTTAGAAGTGCGTTTCAACTTCTGCCCTTATCCTAAGATATTAGGAAGGACAAATGGCGACGATGTGTTCATTGGTAAATTATATTTTATTTCTTTTGTTTATGTGTATTTATATATATTATAGCTTCTTAAGATTATAATGTTTTGCATATATTATTGGTAAAGTTGTGGGGATGAATGAAGTTAAGAATATCCACTTCTGATGGCCCAACAAAACTTCTTAATCTTCAACTTAAGGATCTTGGGTAATTTTGAATTTTTAGTTCATTATATTTTGATAGCCATTTTCATGTAAATATTGTCTGGCTTATTAAATTTTCTAGGCACAAATTTATTTCCTTTGTCAAAGACATTCATAAATTATATATTTTTTAAAAAAATTAGACCCCTATATAAATAATCAACTCATTATATGTATATTTTTCTTTTTCTCTATAGAGATTCACTTATAGATGTTGTCTTGTGGGGAAAGCTTCATGACGATATCCATTCAGAAATTAAAAGTCAAAAATCCAGTTCAGTTGTTTTTCTTGGAAATTTGATGAAAACTTTGTTATATAAAGGTACACTTTACTAGCATTTTTAATACTTTTGGTTTGTTATATATTTACAATGAGTATTTGTACTTTTTCAGGAAAAGGGACTGTCCAAAGTACAAAATTTGCTACAAAAATCTTTATCAATTCTCATTTACTAGAGATTAATGAGTTTTAAAATGCGTAAGTAAATATAAAAATTATATTTTTATTATATTTTGTTTTTTCCTACAAATTAAAAATTAATCAATTCAAATATGCATATAAGGATATATTGTTAAAACTTAAATAATTATTTTGTAGACATAAGAATGAGATTAGTTGTTTTAATTTGTGGAAATCATGTGGCTTAAGTTAGATGTTACTTTATAGTTGAAAATCCTTTGTGAAATCTTGCTTTTTGATGACCTGTAATATCTCTATCTTATTTATGTTTACCATTAGCTTAATAATTATGTTCTTATTTTGTGTTGCTAAAAGAACAGACTTAATCTACAACATGAAGCCTTAAGCTATATTTAAAATTTGTAATTATCTTTGACTCAAAAAATAGACTAGCAAAACAGAAACGTATGATTTCAATTACTCAGATTCCATTGCAAGTATGTTGTAATGATTGATTTATGTATTCACAACTAAGCGAAAAGCAAACCTACATTTTTATAGTGTTTGTTTATCAATTTTTATTTTGACATTATAGATTGAGCAAAGACGAGTCAATGTCATCATCCCTTATTACTGCAACTGTATCTTGAAACTCAGTCCATCTTGCCAAAGATATGTTTTCTTTATCTGACCAGAAAACAATTGCCCAGCTCAAAAAAATTAACCAAGTAAGAAGATATTTGTATTTTATGATTTTCATTATAAATTTATATATTTTTGCTTTAACATATTATTTTAAAATTTAGGATATGACATTCGATATACTTGCACCAGTCTCTATGGGATTAAACTCATCTTGGTTCTATATCGGATGTACCGTTTGTTTTACAAAAGTGAATTCATACTTTAATCATGTTACCAAAGAAATAGAACGGGATAAGTTTTCTAACCAAAAATGCAAACAACAAATAACTACAACACAACCAAGGTCTTCACATTTTACATATTCCTTAATATGTTTTATATATACTATATATATGTATATATTAATTTAATAATACATTATTTTTCAGGTTTAAATTTGAAGTTAAGGCAACAGACCACACTGGTTGCACATCTTTTCTTTTATTCGATGATGTCGTCATTCCTCTTATTAAAAAATCTTCATATGAACTGCCTGAGCAACAAGTTCATGTATTTTATTAAATTTATATATTTATTTATTTACCAAGTTCTCTTGGTATTGTGCTTCCATTATTATAGTTGTTTGAATTTTTTTTCAATTATGCAGTTTAATCGTCCGACCGAAATACCTCAAGATTTGCTTGATATGACTGGTCGTAATTATGTTTTCAAAGTTTTGGTATCAAGTTCATTGATATACAATCGGTCTATTACCTTTAAAGTTTCAAGTCTCACATATGATCCTGATATCATCAAACAATTCTCTGTAAGTGCTATTTGGGTAAGATAACTATATTACTTTATTCTAACAATTTATTGTACTAACTTTTTATGACTCTATGTGTTTGTTTTATTTTAAATTTAGAATGAGACTGATTTGGAAATAGTCACTATATTTGGAACTTCAGTTGGAACTTCAACTCAGGTTTACATATTAATTATTTATTTTAAGTTATATGATTGATTGTTATTAGATAATATACAATGTTTTGTAGACTACTCATGGATCTTCTCAGTCGGAAAATGTAGACAGTAATGTCGCTAGCGTTTTATTGTCTACTCCAACTACAAACAGGTCTTTACCTTCAGATGAAGCTAGCAGAAATTCAACAACAAGGCCTAAACTTATGACCAAAAACCAGATTAAAAAGGAAAAAAAATGATTTCATGAAGTGATATTATTTATTTGTGTTTTTATTTTATTACGTTAGGAGAATAGTTTACTATATTTAGTTTGTGTTTTTATTTTATTATATTAGGAGATTATTTTACTCTGTTAGGAGTTTTTTTAACTATGTTAACAACAGTCTCACTTTTCTTAGTCTCACGTTTTCTTATGGTGATATGTGAAATGGTTTTATCTAAGATTATAACTTTTAGTTAGTTTTTGATTGATGCTACGTTACAAAGTTGATCCATTTCTAATTGATATTTGATGCTAAACATTTTATAACTAGCACATCTATTGCATACGTTGTATTTACGGATACATATGTCATTAATCTAATAATTTTTTGGCTCATCGTGGCATTTAAAATGTTAAATTTTGACAATATTTGAAACATGTTCACAATTCTTAAAAATATTTATAAATAATACCACAATAAATTTTATGTTGATGAAAATCAAATCATTTGGTGAAGTTATCAAACTTTGTAATCAATATACAAGATGATAGTATGATATGAAAATTTGCATGCTGATTTCATTGCTGGTGCATTCTGCTAAAGTAAACAAATGTAAATTTTTAAGTAAACATCCAAAACCCAAGTATGTCTAAGAACAAGAAAATAGAGTAGGAGTTTCTCTTTAAAACAGATTTTAATCAATTAAAGAACCATTCTAATAGAAAATTAAATCAAACATCACAACCAAATTGCAATGAAATGAACTTTTATAACTCATATATGCACTGCTCAGTAATAAGAGGTGATGATATAATTACCAGATCATGCAATGGACACTCAAGTTAGAAAGGAAATCAAGTATTACCTTAGTGATTACTTTCCTCTTATTTTTAAGCTTCTCCTTTTTATTTTTAATTCTTTGAGCTTCAGCTAACAGAGAGCATTCCAAAACATTATTTCCAAAAGCTGTTTGACCGGTATGTGATACATAAATAGCATGTCTGGTTCATGAATTAAATTATTTGTTAATAACCAAATTTTTTTGTAGCAGTTATATGAATAAAGAAAAATAATAATAATTTTACAACGTGAGAAAACCACCTCTTCAATCTTCCATTATTTCTTTGCAAAGCTAAATTATTTTTGTTTCTCATAGACTCTCTCATTCCATCTTCATGATGTTTTTCTATTATACTTTAACACAAAACAAAAAATTTCAGCAACAATAAGATAAGAAAAGCAGTTTTTTCATTTTTCTATGCATTTTCATTTTTCTAAAGTAGTTTACTTTTCCTTCTTTAAGAGAATCTCACTCTATCTTCATAATCTCTTATTCGTTATAACTTAATACAATTTGCATGCTATAACTTAACAATAACTTTTCTTTTATTAAACAAACAGACCTAAATGAAGATATCGACACCAAAAAGAAAAAGATGTGAAAGGATGGCAATTCTTCAAGAGAAAAGACAAAAACAAACTCAAAACCAAGGTCTTAATTTACCAAATAATAAAATCTGTTACTCATCTTATTTTCAGTTTTGTAGCTATTTTTGAATTATTTTAACTCATGTGTACAAATAATACACATTTTTGCAAAAAACATAAATCCTAATAGACAACCTACACAATCAAATAGAACTTCACTTGCTAATATCTCAAATGCTAATATCTATCACCCAATATTTTTCATTGTTTTGCATATGTTTTTCAAGTATGTATACATGTTTATGAAGTATCTAAATTTTTTAATGCAAATACCATATGCAAGAATCAAACGGATGAATATAATGAAAGAGGAAAAAGAGAAACAAAAACAAAGTGAATCGAGTGAGTATTCAAAAGACAAATATTATATAAACATTGTACACATGAAAAATGACATAAATCATACATTATTTAGCTGCTTCACCAAGTCACTTGGATCAACACTTTGTTCAACAAGCTAAGATTAGTTGCAATGAGAGTTTCAACTCTACACCAAGGACGACAAAAAAAAAATGCGAACACGAATATCAACAATTGATGCCTATGTTGACAAATGAGCAAAAGAAAATATTTGAAAGTATCATGGCAAAAGTGGACTCATCAGAAGGAGGTGTTTTTTGTATACGAATTTGCAGGTACAAGGAAAAAAATTTTGTGGAATTTTAGATTCCTTCTGTTGCTTACAGGTATGGATAACAACACAAATACTCTTATGAATTGGATTCATTTGAATAATTTAAAGACATTTGTTCCTCAGACCGTTTTAGACTTTATCAAAAAGGTTGTTGGACACTTGTGTGGTTGTGAAAGAGAGTGTCTCAATATAAAAAATGAGTAAAAAAATATAGGAATAAAAAACATTGAACAAAAACATTATGTTTAGCTAATTAAACATAAAAACTAAAAAGAAAGAACTCAAAATAAAAGTGTTCCACTTTCGATTTTTTACCCATATGGTACAAAATCATATTTACACTCTGTTTTAACTCATATATTTTATTGAACAAACGTTGCTAATTTTCAAATTTATTTAAATAATATATTATTCTATCAGCTATATTATTATATCTTAGTATTAAATATTATATATATATATATAAAGGAAATTTCTCAAAAATACCATAAAAATTGGTTTATTCCAAANGTATTATTATATCTTAGTATTAAATATTATATATATATATAAAGGAAATTTCTCAAAAATACCATAAAAATTGGTTTATTCCAAAAATACAACACACTCTCAAAAATTCACAAAATACCACATTTTTCCAAAAATACCATAGAAATGCTTTTGTTCCAAAAATACCAAAAATTTTAAATAGCTTTAAAAATTATAATTTAAATAGGAAAACTCCAAAACCAAACCTTACTCACTTCAAAACTAAACCATAAATTCTATTTAGTGAACCTAAATACAAAATTTAAAATGTTTAATGCTTAAAATTCACTTTTTATGTTTGTGGTATTTTTAGAACATTTGGAAGTGTGAGGTATTTTTGAAATTCGAACTTTTTTAATGGTATTTGAAGGAATTCCTCATCTTTAATTATATTATATGTATATTTAGCATGTGCAAAGCACATGCCATAACACTAGTATATCTATAAAATGCGCATATTTTACTTAAGAATTTTGAAAGAATTGTTAACATCGCAAGAAATTGGTTAAGTATAGAATTGAACCTCATTCGGTGAAGTAAAAAAGGTAAGTATGGTCAACCATACTCAAAAGCAACAATTTGCAATTGATATCTTACAAAACTACAATAACTCAGAAACAACAACAAAACCATCCAAAACATCAGTTCAACAAGAATGAATCAAAGGATACAATCGATATACCAGCAGTTTCTGGCATTACTGTTACTATAACTCAACCTACTGATAATATAACTCAGTCCAAGTCTTCTACATAACTCGACCCATTAAAAATACATTTATACCAAACTGTTTATTGAAAATATAACTATTCGAATAAGTCAGCCGCATCATGGAATTAAGACAGTTACATCGAAAACATAACTCAACCTTGATATTAAAATAACTCAACTTTTAAGTTATTATAACTCAATCTATCATTAATATAACACAGACTTGGCCCAAAAAAACCTCTATACCAAACTGCTTATTGATAGTTATTCCGACACTTGAAGGTAGAATGAACGGACCAATGTCGCCGAGAAAGTCCCTGTACAGGTTCGATTTTCCATAAGCTTAGAAAACCTTGCAACT
>OVBE01013027.1:0-12987 GCA_900406425.1 Iberis pinnata
AAGCTTACTTCAGAAGATCTCCACTGTAGCCGCCTCCTTTTCATCATGTTCTTTCCTTTCCGCTTCTCCTTCAGCCAACTCCTTAGCCAGAGCTACTGCCAAAAGTGTCTCCAAATATGGTATGCTCCAATCCTATCTAGCTTTAGGAGGTCCGACTTGGCTCCAATCACGCATTTAAGACGAAACAAATCTCTCCTAATTTTTTGGTTAAAGTGGTTTGTATTCCGTTTGTTGTATCATCTTATTTATATTATCAGTTTATTGAGGAAAAAAAACCTTATATCCTGAATACAAAACTCTAAACTTTGAAATTAAATACCAAACATTAAATACTAAAATAACTAAACTCTAAACCATACATATTACACCCCAAATTCTAAATGATAAACTTTAATATTTTAATACTTAAATATTAAATCCTTATACGTAAATAATAAGCCATAAACTCGAAGTATACATTCAAAATCCTAAATATTACATCTTAAACCTCAAACATTGAATCCTAAGTCCTAAACTACAAAAACTAAATAATAAAGCCAATACTCTACACACTTAAATGGTAAATCCTAGTTATCTAAACTAATAAGACCATCTTTGATGCCATATTAATCATCAACAACCATAAACTAACATATCTAAATAAATATTGATATTACTAACCAATGTAAAGTAATGTTTAGAAGCACCGCTTTTATCGTTTTAGGAGAAAAATTATATGAGATGAGTAATCTTGTAACATTGATATTAACACATGTTATAAAGGACAAAATAGAAAGAAAAACAAAAAAACAAAACAATTACTTTTGAAAGCAAAATTGGATCAATAACATGAATTCAACACCTAATTAGGGGGTGACAGATATAAAGATTCGAAATTTTCAAGATATTCATATATATATGAGATATTACGAATATCTAAATATGCATTCAGATTTGGATATGAGATGTTTGTGGATATATGAAGATTAACTTTAAAAAAAAAATTTAATGAAAAATATAAACCTAATTATAAAATTATATTTAATTTATTGTTTCAAAAAATAATATTGTATATATTTTAAAATAATAAATATTTAAATAATTAATTTTTAATAAAATAATATATATATATATATATATATTTTAAAATATATTTTTTTAATTTGACTCTTCATATTTTTTTTTCGTACATCTAAAATCAAACTACGTTCAAATTCATAGTTAATATCAAACAGTGTATATAGAGTCGTATTGTCCGTTTATGTGCCGTAAGCCGTATAAGTAAAAGATATATTTTTCTACTATATGGTAAAAAGACGGTATAAGTAAAAGATATATTTTATCGATATATATATATATATATATATATATATATAGTTTATATACATATATATATATATATATAGTTTATATACAGGGTATTATCGATAGTTTAGAACACTACTTCATACATTATTTTTTTACGAATACATATAACGAAATTTTACTCAACCTGCCATAAAATCGAATCACTTTATTATGTATACCATATTGGGCTGAGATCCAGTTTCGTGCCATATCGTACAGCCTGTTTGGCATGTACCAAAGTCGAAAATGCCCCTGCTGAGACGAGTCGTTTTTGGCGGGAATTTTGCGAGAGGAGAGAGAGTGTTAAAAGCATTCTGAACTAGCATTAAATGAGATTTAATTACGATTAGATGTTAAAAGGGAAATTAAGTAAAAGAAAATAAGTAATTATATATGTATTGGCAATTAATGGAAGATATTTTTTTTTATCAAAATTTGATGCTCGACACCATTAAAGAAGAGTTGTGGTGCTGGGGGAAGTTGTGTGAGTTAAGATAAGTAATAAATGTCTTCGTATTTGCGTTATAATTGTACGTACATGCAGGTTATTAGACCATTTGTATAGAAATCGGTGGACTTAAAACATGGTTTATCACTTGTTTTATTGCTGGTATGAAATTTGGTGTTTTGTATGGCTAATCGCAGGAATGTGCAAGTATGACATTGTTTGACGGACGTAGAACCATGTTATTAGTGTGGTTTTGTTTAGTGGTTGTATTAGTGTGGGTTAATAAAATACAATCATTAATGACGATGAACATAGTCTACGGGGACATCATGAATGGTTTGAGTTGACGATGGACATGGTCTAACTAAGTAAGTGTGATGGTAATGTGTGAACTAATTGGTGAACGTTTTTTTTTTGTATCACGTAGGTTAACCTTGTCGTAACAATGATGAACACTAATGTTCTAGTAATCGTTGGAGAGTGGGAGTGCTTTGATACAGGAGCATGGAATTTCAGAGTCGAGAAAAACATGTTTGCGAAATGTCTCCAAATAAATGAAGACGATGATTACACCATTTTGAAAGTGAAGATAATAGAAGTGTTTGGTTACAAAATACATGGAGGGGAGTTTAGTTTGAGCTACTGGAATCAGAGCGATGAAGTGGTTTTCACCCAAGCAAGGATGCCGCCGGTTGCTGACGACATCAATACTAGTTTGGAAAGGTTCAGGCAAACGCATTCGGCAAAAGATGGACTAAATTTATATATGTCCATAGGGGACCGAGACATGCTGAAAGAGGTCCCCATTTTATATCCACCGGTTGCAGATGAAATCCGAAGGGTGGAATTATCCAATGTGTTTCCACAGCGTGGGGAGAGACATGGTATGTCCATGGAAAGGAAAAGATTTGTTGTGGGCGAGGTTGATACAACGTTATCCGTTGTGTGTCCACCGAAAGTGGGTGAACCTTCAAACCAAGTAGAGAGGGATGGACAAGGCCCNTTAAGAAGTCCATAATAAACATAGAAAATTGCTTGTCCACTAGGAAAGAGTTGGCCATTTTATGTCCACCAAATGAAGATACAATGTGAAGCGTGGATTTATCTAGTGTGTGTCCACATATTGGGCTTGGGCGTGATATGTCCATTGTGTGTCCACTGAAAGTGGACGAGGTTGATACAGAGTTATCTAGTTGCGTGTCCACCAAAAGTGGGTGAACCTTCAAACCAAGTGGATGATGGACGTGGACATCGAACTACTGACAGTTGACATGAAAATTTTAAAGGTGGTGGACCAAGAAATAATTCGTTCACAACACCGCAATTTGGTGGAATGGATGGGCATCATGCGGACGAGCCAGCTTTTGATCTGGATTTCTACGAAGGAGCAATGGGTTTGATGGGTATGACAGGTGATGCACCACCCAACAGGGATAATGTTAGGAGGGCTGACAGTGACCAAGCAAATATGATTTTGAAAAAGGGGGGGGGGATGCAATTCATGTTGGCATGTCTTTCAAAAACAAAGGTGAGCTGCATAAGGCCATTGCAATGTACTCAGTGAAAAGACTATTCAACTTTAAGGTGCAGGCTTCTGATAAAAAAAGGGGTCATTTACGTATGTTCAGATACAAAATATAATTGGATGGTATACGAAACAATGAACAAAGGTTCAGAACATGTGGAGGTTAGGACAGTGACATTAACTCATACGTGTGACGTTAATGCAAGGTCTAAATATGGAAAGAAAGCAACTTTGAACATACTTAGAGAGCTGCTGAAAGCAAGATATGCACATGGGAAGGTGGGACCTCGTGCATGTGAAGTGTCCAAGATAGTGTTGACAAATTTTAATGTAACCATATCATATATGAAAGCATGGTATGCGAAGGAAATTTCTATGAAGAGAGGTAGGGGAGTGAGGAAGAAAGCTATGAATTTCTTTGTAAATATCTACATTTAATCTTGCTGACAAACCCGGGTACAATATAAAAGGTGAAAACAGATCAACGAACGGTGGAGGGACCGAAATTGTTCAAGTATTTATTTGTGGCATTTGGCACATCTGTAGCCGGATACAAGCATTTGAGGAATGTGATACTCATTGATGGGACACAAACAAAAGGTAAATATAATATTTTTTGGTTGCAGCCAGCGGGCAGGATGGGAATTACCAGATTTTCCCGTTGGCATTTGGTGTAATTGATGGAGAAAACACAGCTGGGTGGACATGGTTTTCACACAGTTGCAAACATTTGTCCATGACACAGAATATCTTGTTTTCATTTCTGACTGAAACCAAGCCATCTACGCAGGACTAAAGAATGTTTATAAACTAGCCAAACATGGAGCATGTATTGTGCATCTAGAAAGAAACGTGAAACATAGGTTCAAGTGTGAAGGTCTTGCAACAATGGTTTCAAATGCGGCAAGGGCCTACACCATTGGTGATTTCAGATATTGGTTTGAAAATGTGCAAGAACATAAACCCTAGATGTGCTGAATATTTGTTAGATATTGGTTTGGCTCACTGGACACTTGCTCACTTCACTAGGATGAGGTACAGCCTAATGAGCAGCAACATATGCGAGTCCCTAAACGCAGTGCTTCAAAAGGCCATAAATTTCCCAATAGCTATGATGGTCGAGTCTATTAGAACATTGTTGATGAGTTGGTTTTGTGCCCGAAGAAAGATTGCGATGGAAGCGAAAACCTTATGTACTCTTGAGATTGAAGACATGTTGGTTGAACATCTAAAAGATGCTACCGATTATGCAGTTATTGGAGCTTCGCCAAATATTTACCAAGTGAATGATGCTTCTAGTTGTGTCTTCACAGTAGACTTGGAGAGGAAGACATGCATGTGCAGAGTCTCTGATGTGTTACCCGTACCATGTTGTCATGCTTTAGCGGCTGTCAGTATTAAAAACATCGACATATACACTTTAGTTGGAAAGTGTTACATGGTTAGTGAGTGGTTGAATATGTGGACATAAATAATTGTGCCGCCGGCTAGAGAGAAAGACATTGAAATTCCCATATCTTTGGTGGATGAACATACACACCCCCAAGAATAAAAAGGGGGGCGGGCAGGCCAAGGACAGTAAGAATTCCATCACAAGGAGAACAACATGTAGGTTATTTTTTGTATTTGTTGGTATCAACGACTAGCAGGGGGATAAACTTACATATATTTGAACAAATGCTATATGCAGGGGGGAAACGTGGTCCATGAAACTGCACGGCATGCAACCTACCAGGACACAATAGGGCGAGTTGCAAAAACTCGCTATAGACGTGAAATGATATGATTGTCTATTTTGTGTATATTAAAATTTGGATGACATGCTTGAAAACAGGTTTAGAGTGTGATTTTGGTGAGAATTTGTTCAGAGATACCTTTTGAGGGTATTGTAGATGCGTCGTGGAAAGTATAGGATATGGTGGACATTAGGGGACTAGTTTGTTTTTGGTTGATTGCAGGAATTGGATTTTGTATGTCTCTTGTATATTGTATTAAAAAGTTATGTAATGGACTACAAAGTTTTTGGTCTATCTCGGCGTATATGAAAATCTTGTGTTCAATATATTTATCGAGAACTATGTAATGGACGAAAATGTTTTTGGTCCCGGCTATATATGAATCTATGAACATAATGCATTGGTGGACAATAAAACGTGATATTGGTCCATGAAATATAATTAACGTTGGTCCATGACATATAAGTAGACAATGAACAATTGTCACTGGTCCATGAAATATATTTAGAAAATGGACAAGAAACGTGATATTGACGTTGTTAAACGGTCTACGTGGACATAATGTAGCAGAGCTGACTATGTCTCGCGTCCATGTTGGCAAATTTCGCGGCCGAAATAATACCTATTTCATAACTTGAAAACACAAGATTGTAAGAAGCATCTCGGGAATTTCCCACGCGGTGGGCACTGGTGACAATGAGGAGCGCGTCTAGTAGGTATATATTTCATGAGTAGCTTTGCGATGGACGTCTTTTTCTGTAAATTTTTTGTAGCCATGTTACAAAAGTCATATACCGCTTTATCAGCTAGCCGTTTGCTGTCCTGCTGTGATGGAGATGCTGATAAAAATCTAACCATCTTCCCGGTTGCATAATTCACTCTTCCATCACAATAAAGTAAGATAGACCCGAGAAGGTTGATTTTTGGAGAGTTAACTGGGGTGTATGATAGATTAAGTATATCAATTGCATTATCAACATCACCTTCGTATCCTGCTAGACGTAAACTTTCCAAGTAACATGCTGCTACGTTCCGAGCATGTGAACAACGTGAAATAAAATGGTGGTACCTGGATCCGGTAACAGCAAGGTGTAGGGATGCTTCAAACGCGTGCAACGATGTCGTTCTCAGAACACGTGGATGAAACGCTATTGATAAACCATCTTTACAGCTAGAAATTAATGGACCTAGGTGTTGGAAATAAAACTTACCAAGTAATACGACAATGGAGAGTTTGATGTCATAGGGTAGAGAAAAAACGTGAAAGTATCCATGAATTTGAAAGCAATTGTTAATGTGGTGGTAACATCAAACAAACCATGGCTTGCTATATATTGGATGCCAACCATTAATTTTGTCAACTACTAAGCAAATTGTAAATATTTATTAGCATTAAGTGATATTAAATTTGTAAACTACCCAACCACATTTGGTGATGGAACATGTGGACCCCTTGAACAATGTTTAATAGGGTCAACTGAATTTTGATCATACAAACGGTGGACAAGGTGCACTCCGCGCCATTATGAATTAAAATTATGTCCACATAGACATGGGTTGATTTGCTTATACCAACATGACCACATGGACGACATGATGTAGTCATATAAAACAAGTTTATCAAAATATGTTTTAGTACTTCATGACAAGTTTGGTTTTAACATGCAAATACAGAAACAACACAAGTCAACCGCTAAGTGGCTTGACGAATTCTTCATAAACTTGAAGCGCATAGTTCATGCGCATGTTGTCAACCATCTTTTCTGTAATACCACCCAACTGAAAACCTTGGGAATGGAGCTCCATAAACTTGATTACAAAGACCCCACAATCTCCAGAACGTTGGTTTTGTGAAACATCTCGTTCGTGCTCACAGATAAACGTAGATGGGGGCGGGTTCTTAAATAACTATTTCGGGACAAGTTGATCAACTGCAGTTGCAAGCATGTCCACAATTGGGTCCACGAGCGTTATGATCTTGCGATCACCGGTTGTGATGTGCAATGGATCTAGTATAATTATCCTCCCGGTAATGAGATCAATCACTAATTCAACCCAATGTTTTTTAGCCCAGTTCATAGGAGCGTACAAGGTGTTGACATCATGGTACCATGCAAGCTTGTTGAATCGATTTGGGATGATACCTTTGACATAGTTTCTTGTCATGCTGCTCCACGTCCATGACCCCTGATTTTTAGACTTCTTAAAATGTACGTGGTCGTTACAAAGCATACGAGTGAAGAAGGTGTCCATGATGGCAATCCTTTTCTCGATAAAAACATCGCCATGCCTCCTCCACAACAGACTCGAAAGAGCATCGATATGCTGAAAAATTATAATTTGGAACGTACACAGTTGATACTTCAGCCAATAATCAACAAAAAATTTAGGAGTGTTGACATGATACTTACGTTAGAATCCACCCAATTCCGGGGTTTGTAAATGTCCATGAAAAAATCCTACCCCACAGCATGTCCATCCACTATGTACTCACTGGGAGAAGAAAACGAAAACAACATATAAATGAATTCTCATTTAAATAAGCAATATGGTCAATATAGTATGTGTATGTGCGTACCTTTCTTTGTATGACTTCAGCTCCTTCAGGAATTTCTTTTCAACATTGGAGTCAAGCCTCAAGAACTAGAGGTGATGTGGACTACTGTCCACAAACATTTTAGTGTTGGAGCCCCTCAGATTCCTTGGGCGTTTCCTATCCCTTAATAACATTTTTCCCACCCTTTTTTTTGGAGGCGGAATCCTTTGCCTTTCCACCATCAAACTCCTGTCCATCATAAACATGTATTAGTCCACCGAGAATGTGGAAAATAGAAACGTGGTCACACGAGAACATGCACTTACCGTCTGTTCACCAACAGATAATTGTACGTTTCCTTCTCCCGTTGTACTGTCATCTACCTCGTCCATCTCTTCATGTTCGTCCTATAGTAAAAAATGTATACAATGTCAATATAAACATAACTAAAACGACGATATTTTAGTGAATTCTTATGTATTCTGAACCTGTTCGTCTCCAAGATCCTCCTCATTTGCCTCACCAGGTTGGTAGTTGGAGTCACCTTCCGAGCAACCATATTTTTTTAGCACGAAAACAAAATTTTAATGCAGATACATCATGTCCATCCCCAATTTAAATTACGTATACGCAACCATATTGTCCATTTTATAAGTTCATGTCCACAAACATGTTGATGTTCCGATTTAACATATGTCCATGTTCAGGGTAAATGCTAACAAATGTACGTCCACGTCTGCGTGGACCAATGCTTACCCATTCCCCCGGCTGTTCTGTTTGTGGTTGATCGTGGACTTCCTCTCTCGCATGCTCTTTCGATTCCTGGGGCGGGAGTTGCTCGGCAACTTTCTCAGCCTGGAAAGAAATAAAAAAACTCGGATTAAATTTGTATACAAATCATATGCAACCGATCCACACATTAATTGGAACATTAATATGTCTACGTCCACGGGAAGGGACATGACTTAATGAAAAGTTATTGACCTCCACTCTTCCAACTGGTCCAATAACTTCATCCTCTGGGTCATCCATTGAATCAAACAATTGACTTTCCGACTGTGAGTCCTCACCCTGAAGGTAACAAGTTAGATTGGTCTGTGAAAATTAGAAAGCTTTTTAAGACATACCAGGTCAAGTACTCCCACAATATGTTTGCTCCCAGCCACCGGTACTTGATCTGGACAAACACCCTCGTCCACCTCCATGTCATTGTGTGTTGATAACTTGGGAATGACGGTAACAGACGATATCATTTAGTTTGAATCAGCAAATAAAATGGACAATATTTAACACACAAAATTTATGTCCACTGTACCATCTCACTCGCCTCTTGGCATCCAGCTGCTCCAACAACCTCTCCCTCCTGTTCATCCATCTCCTCATTAGACTCAAATTCAGAGCCAGAGTCATCACCCTGCGAGGAGTATACATGTGATCATCATATTGTTCTAGTCCATTACAATGTTAATACAAAAATCTTTTCAAAACAAACATGTAATGTTGCAACTGCATACTTACCAAATCAACTACTGCGGGAAAAAATTGGCTATTACAACCTTTGTTCTGTTCCCCAACAACATATTGAGCCTGCGGGGCATCCAACAATCTATCAACAATTTTTTGTTCATCTACGGGTCCAACCTGAATATTGAACAATCGTCAAACATGTACAACCGGAGTTATGCGAATATGTCCACCTTCATGAAATATGTCAAACAACTTACTTCCGTTGCTTTTATGTTTTTTCTTCTCCGCACTCCATCCCCTGACCTTGTTCGTTTCTTCCCTCACCGTACACTATGTCCATGAGTACGTTTTGGGTGTGAGCAGACTGCAAAAACAATAAATGTACATTTGGTAAAATTTGTAAGAAACTTAAGATGCTACACTAAATGTACGTTTTGTCTCGGGTACATTACCCATAATCCTCTCCTCCATAATAAATCTTCACCATGTTTATATAGATCCTCATTACTTTGTATCCTACGCAGCTTAGGACAAATAACTACCGGAGGTGCAATATTGGGTGGCCGATCAGCTGTCATGTTTTCACCTTCATTTTTATCTTTTCCAAACTCCACATCTTCGTTTGTTCCTGTTGTACTATCCCTTTGGCTCTGAATTGGGACAACTACATGAATCGGGTCAGCCAAAATTATGTCTTCTCCGCCAAAAACTAAACTCTTACATGCTTATGACTTTTGAAAAATCCATAATTTAAACATTAATTATGTCTATGTTATCTTCTGATATCAACCATTTTCTGTCTACGACGAACCTTGTCCACTGATTTCCTGGATGACTGACCTTGTTCCTATATTTCATCTGTGGACATCACCACCTGTTTAATATATGCAAGTTAGTTTCATACAGGAGCTACACAAACTTTCTTGCAAATATGTTGTTATTGAGGTACTTACATTATCGGCTATTACATTTTCCACCCCTGGGTAATCACCAAAGTCAGTATTTTCTTCAGCAAAAGGACCCCCTAGGTCTTGCGTTTTAGGTGTAGTCTCCTCATGAAACGTTAAATGTTGGCTAAGCCGGATGACCTTAGTATTTGTCCCTTCCACATTTTCTTCAGACGTAAACTTACACCCATTCCGCATTTCACAAATGATCTCATCCATTATCTCATTCTTCAACCTGACCTTCTCTCTCTCTCCATATGAGCATCAATGTTTTGAGCTTGTTCCTCAAGTATCTTCTCACGAAGTTGAGTCATGAAATTTCCAGAGTTAGCAGATAGTATTTCCTGTAGGTGTTTGTATACATCGTCTTTACGCATAAGCTCTGCCTCATCAATCCCCTGAAGTCCAGATGGAGGAACAAGTTTCCCTTCATGTCCACTTGTTCCAGCCTTGTATGGCTCTGATTTTTCCTGGATCTTTAGCTTCCTTGCCGCCTTTGCATATTTTGATTTCTCCTCTTTCTTTTCAATCACAACAATCGGGTCAAATTCAGTTGACCCGCCGGGCCACATATTCCTCTCGAATTTGAAACCTTCAACTATCAAACTTTCCATGTAGTCAGCCGATTCATCCTCTACCTCATCCACCCAATAATCGTTCATTTTCATGTATGTATGGTCGTCAGACATAAGAAGAGGGGGGCACATGGACCTGTTGAAAGACAAGTGAATAAATGAAACTGCATTGGTGGACTAAGTAAAACTCTTCTGAAACATAACAGTGGACGTCCACCAGACAATGTAGAACTTTAATGCGGTGGACAACTTATTGGTTGTTTATACTTACCTTGGACATATTCTCAAGTTTTAATATGTTCTCGTTGTGGAAGGTCCTACAAGCAGGAAAACTCATGATAGATTCATGAGTAAAGTCGTGGTCACCTTCCTCCGGTTTAGGTAAAATCTTCAGTAGTGGTGGTATAGCGGCAAAGAAAAAAGCTGCATCCCAACCGTGAAACCATGAGCAGCCGTATGTGACCCATTCAGGTTCTTCCGTAAACGTTTCTCATCCTTGCATTGCGAACCAATTTTCAACATCTCGATGGTGAGAATGAAAGAATCACGACCCCATGGATACTCTAGAACCCTTCAAGATCCTTCAACATCTCAACAACTCTGCTTGAAGCTCTGACCGGATTTGTTTTGCATAAAAAAATACCTTCGAAAATCACTAAAAAATCAAGCCGGATTCTCCTCCATTCTGGCATTCTTCTACTAGCAGCCAATTTCTAATCGTTTTTAACCACTCGACAATGTCTTTTATAAGAACACTCTCTTTCTTGATACCTATCAGCTTGTTCCAATATGGCTGTTTCGGATCTTCAGCATTTTGTAGTCTGTCCATTACTGCCTTCTCAGGATATGGTCCACAAGAAAGCCTAGTTGCAATACCAAACTCACGCAGAGATAGACAAAATGGTTGCCCGGCGGAAACGAACCATATCTCATATTTTCTAACAGTGACCAAAGACTGACATAACATCTGGTGAACCAGCTTGCCTGACAATGAAGCCATCCTCACCGGAATGGTGAACAGTGACCCAAAACAGAAGCTTTGACTTGGTCCAATTCTTCTGTGCCTTCCAGGGCGTCCACCAGATCAAGCAGATACTCAAGTTTGGAGTAAGCGTTTATCCAACCCCCTGTAGGATACCTGTCAACTGCATAAAGCCTACGCGGTAGGCGTGTTGGATCCACAGTTACGACCGCGGTGGACGACTTTTGCTGCACTGGATGGACCTGGCCTTCGATTCCGGAACTTCGTCCATCTGGTTTTCGGTTGCGACTGTGGACCAGATCTGGGTTCCTTTCTAACGCAGTTGTGGACGTTTCTTTTGGATTCTGTAGACGTGATTTCAGAACTTCGTCCATCTCCTTTACGGTTGTGACCATGGACCAGATCTAGATTTGTTTTTGTCGCCGCTGTGGATGTTGCTTGTGAATCGGTGGACGTGACTTTGGGATCTATATAGACATTGGTTGGCCTCTTCCCCAGATTTTTGGTGGACTCTGCATGAGACGGTTGGAGCAAAACATGTTTATGGGCAACCATTTGGTCCATCAGAGTGCCAAACTTTTGTTTCATGGAATCGTTGGGGTTGTCAAAGGAACTTCCACCGCATTTCTTAACGGTGGATTTGTCGGTTCCAGTGGAGAGTTTGTTCCCGGGGACACGCCGTTTATCTTTCTCAACCACTTTTTTATCGGCTACAATAATCTCTCGAGGACGATCACTGCTCCTTGGGGGCCGTTTTCTCTGTTGTTTCTTCGCAACTGGTTGTTCCACCGGCTGTATAACCGGTGGTTATTCCGTCATCAGTTGTTTCTGAGATGTCGTTGGTTTTCTCGCCGGTTGTATGACCGGTGGTTTGTCGGCGGTATTGTTCGAAACCAGAGGCGGTTCACTTTTATCGGCTTCCGATGCAATTTCTTTTAGAATATGTTGCAAGGTGAATCTTGCCGGAGATTTTGACAATGGATAACAATGGTGAAAGCAAAATGAGATGAAATTTTGCAGTAAAAGTGAAGATGAGATAGTGAAGAGGTAATTGCGAAAAAAATTGCAATAAAAGTGAAAATGAGAGAGAGAAGGGAAAATTGTCGAAGAAGATAATTATGAGAGATACTTGTGTCAGTAACTTTTTGCAGTTAACGAGAAACAGGGACAATTTGATTTTTTTTTTAAAAAGGAAACAAATCGAACAGATTTGTTTCGTGAGGGCAACATAATAAACCAAACTGAAGTAACATATGGTATGAAATACAAAATTTGACCAATATGGTAATAAACATAGATTTTTGCATTAATATGGCACGTTACATAATTTTCCCTAAACCCTAAACCCTACATATAAGTTTTTTATATTAAAAATATGCTCATAGTCTAAGGGTTGACTTTATATTCCCCCCTAAACTTTGTACACTCATCTTATTTCCCCCTCA
>OVBE01013028.1:0-12987 GCA_900406425.1 Iberis pinnata
AAAAAATTATTGTATTAGTAACCGGGTTCATCCCATAGGGTCCTCCAAACCCTTAGAAAATGCAAACCCATTTGTTCAAATTTGATATCCGGTATTTGATTTTTCCCCCATTCTTCCTTGAGCACTTTCTCCCATGATGATAACCTCATCCACTCAGCACTGATTTCAAACTTGTCAGCCGAGGTTTGTTTATGTAAGAGACAAACTTTGGCATTTTTCCTCTCGTACTTGACCTTTGCTTCCATAGCGTCCTCCTTGGCCCTTATTTTCTTCTATAACATAACCATAATTGTCTTGCAGTGGTTATAAAGTATGGAGTTCGTATTGTTAATGGAGTACCTTTGCATGCTCGTAGTCATCATCTATGTCGACCTTCGCTTGCTTACCCTTGTCCATGATTTCCTACAATAAACCAAAAATAAGTTTTTTGCATATGCTCAAATAATATAGACACAATGTACATAGAATACAAAAAATTTTGAGAGATAGATGAAGTAGATAACAACATGTCTTTTTTTGGCATACTTGTGGTCATCATCTATGTCGACCTTCACTTGTGTACCTTTGTCCATGATTTCCTACAATAAAAAATAAGATTACTGAAATATACTCAGATAACATAAACGAAATGCATAAAAACATAGAATACAAATTATTTTGATAAATATATGAATCAAAGAACAACCTGTTATTTTTTTGCGAAGAGACAAATTGAAAAAACGTTCGTGTAGTGTGAGAAAATATTTATAGAAACTAGAAAGTTGTCAATGAACAAGTGCGATTGTTGAAGTTGCTTCGTGTAGTCTGAGACAATATTGATTACGTTTAGTAATGTTTAGGAAGCTGATGAGTTTTTTGTATTGCAAATTTATTTCAATTTACATTGGAGATTTAATTTTGAATTGCAAAATTTTGTTGTAATTGCGATTTTTTGTTTGTATTGCAGACTTTTTTTGTATTGCAGATTTATTTCCATTTACATTGGAGATTTAATTTCGTACTGCATAATTTTGTTATAATTGCAATTATTTTTGCATTGCAGAGTTTTTTTTTTGTATTGTAGATTTATTTCCATTTACATTGAACATTTAATTTTGTATGGCAGAATTTTGTTGTAAATGCAAATTTTTGTTTGTATTGTATAGGTATTTTGTATTGCAAATTTTAATATTTGGATATTTAATCAATTTGGCATTGCAGATTTTTATTCTGTTGTTTTTTTTTTTTGAAAATCGCGGAAACAATGTCGTTTTAATCATGTCCTTTTGTAGAAAATATTTTTGGAAATTGCATCTTTAAGGTTTCTTTTTGATTTTGGTATAGAATATTTAGGGTTTCTCTTTGATTTGGGGATCGATTTTTTATTGTTTCTCTTCAATTTGTGGATCGATTTCTGACATGGGGACGTATAGCTACAACATTTGCGATGAATAAAATGCGTCTGGTTTCGGTCATAACTTAAACGATGAAGAAGAGGTGATGAGCCATCCTTCTCTCCATCCTCTTACGAATGCAGTGTACTTCGATGGTACAGACCCTTCCGAATATGGGAAGCTGGTGGTGTGTTACTATGGTGAGGATTTTATCACCGAAAGCGCCACTCGTAACCCGAATCAGGGAAGATTTTCCTACACATGTACTAATCAAAATGTAAGTGTACTTCTAAAAAGTGTGAGTCACAATGTAGATCGTAAATGGTTCTTCAATGGTTATCAATCATATTTTTAGTTTTGCTTAACAATTGAAGAACAAATCTGCAGTTCTGCCTACTCGTATTGATGTTATTAATTCCATGAGTAACAACTATGCAAGTACTATACATATTAGCCTAAGAGAAACAAATATGTAATATGTGGAAACGGTGCCGCATGATTTGTTAACTTAGTTAGTCAAAATTCCAATGGAAAAAAAACTCTACAATGGTGATTAAATAGACTTTATATGATATGAAATGATTAACTCATACGACGTCGTTTTAACCTATTGTGGGTAATAAAAAACTGCAATAAAAAACTCTGCAATAGATTAACAACTCTTCAATAGATAAACAACTTTGCAATGTACAAACATATGTCAAAACATTCAGTTGACCAAGCAAAAAAATTTGCCACAATTTTAAAAATCTGCAATACAATCACCGCATATTTTTGAAAATTTGCGGTCAAAGGATTTAGAAAAAATATGCGGCAAAAAAATATGCGGTAACGTGATCAGGATTAGATGAGAAAGAAAATAAATATGCGGTTACGTGTGCAAAAAAACCATGGCTACTACCGATTTAAAATAAAACTACGGTCAGAGGGGTTATTCTGGCAATTTTGGAAACTGATAACTCTGTGATGACAAAAAAAAAATCTGCAATGAAAAACAATTTTGTAATGTATACAAATCTTAAACAAATCAGCGAGGACAAAAAATAAATATGCAGTTTAAGAAAACAAATATGTAATGTAAAGACATTTGTAATGAAATGTAAGTAAAATCTCCGAGAACAAATATGCAATGTAAATGAAAAATCTGCGAAAAATAAAAATCTACTGTGAAGTAGAAAGATTTGTGGTGACGTAGAAGTGACGTAAAAATCTGCGGCCAAGTAGACAAACAAGTCTGCAAGAAAACAAATATGCGAGAAAAAAATATGCAACACAAAAAATATGCGGTAAACAAATTCGCGAAAAAAATATGCAACACAAAAAAATCTGCAAAACAAAATCTCGCCGATTTTTTTCGCACCCAGCAAACGCGGTGGCATTTACATAAATACGAAATAACTTTTTCTCTCTCCTCTATATAATTTTTTNTATGCAACACAAAAAATATGCGGTAAACAAATTCGCGAAAAAAATATGCAACACAAAAAAATCTGCAAAACAAAATCTCGCAGATTTTTTTCGCACCCAGCAAATGCGGTGGCATTTACATAAATACGAAATAACTTTTTCTCTCTCCTCTATATAATTTTTTTCCTAGCGTTTTTGTTTGTTCATGACCTAGGGGTACTATCAAATTTAACGAAAATGTTTCACCTTCCAGTAATTAAATTTTTTTTTGGATTACTTGCGTTAATAAGATCAAAAGTTTGATCATATACGTACATTTGCCAATAAGTTTTATAGCTTTTTAAATAATAAAAAGGCATTCTATTGAAATTCAAGAGTTTGGTAGAACAAAATTGTTAGCTTTTGTAGCCAAGGGAAACATATAAAAGAGATTGAGAATCAAAGTGAGAAGTACACGAAATATATACTTACTTTAACTCAAATTATTACTTTTATAATAAGAGATTGAGAATCAAAGTGAGAAGTACACGAATTACATACTTATTTTAACTCAAATTATTACTTTTATAATAAAGTACTATTCATGTCATGTAAACTGCACTATAAATTGTACGGTATTTTAACCACATCGTTTATCGAATCATTTTGATATAGTTATAATAAAATACCACGTGGAAGGCTTTAAGTGGTGATTTTGAAGTTTGTTAGGCGGTTTTAACTTAAAAATAACGAGAAACAGATTAAAAACAGAGGTTTGAGAGTTTATAAGGAAGAATATGAAGCTTTTTCAATTCAATCAGATCATTTGTTGAATTTTTTCTCTAGTTCTCTGAAATTGTTCTTTGTTCAAGATTGTTTTAGAGTTGTTTCTCCTTAGACTCTATACTATCGAGTAAGAGATTTGTACTTGTTTTACGTATTAATCTCTGTTATAGCAAAGTGTGTTTTGATTGTATCAAAGGTATTATATTTTCAAGATCTCTGAAAATTTGGGTAGCAATGACAAAAACAAAATTACAAGTAGCAAGGAAAGAGAACATGAATCGTGACGGTGAAGATAATATGGAAACAAGATTATCTCGAATGTTGATGAAGGCAACAAAAGAAATGAATGCGAAAATCGATTCCATAATGCACGCAAAGATAGCTTGTTTGAATGATTTAATGGATCAAAAGGCTGATAAAAACGCAACTGAGCTGTTTGAAGCGTTCAAGCTATTGATTGAAAGTAATGGCATAAATGCTAAATCAAATATGATCTTCGATAATCCACGAGAGCATTAAATTAATCATAATGAATCTTCAAACTTAAATCGATCTGGTATGCAATCTAACTATTCTGCAATTACACGATTAGCAAAGTTAGATTTTCCACGCTGTAATGGAGATAGGATAAAGGAGTGGTTGTTTAAGGTAGAACAAATTTTATTGATTGATCGTACTCTCGATGCTATAAAAATTAGTATAGCATCAATTCATTTTGATGTTGATGCATCTGCCTGACATCAAAAATTAGTACAGTTTGAATCTCGCCTATTTGCCACAAGAGATTAGTCTACTTATAAGTTGTGGTTAATAGAACGATTTAAAAAATTTTTGGATGATCTGATTGTTGAACTGAAATAGTTACAAAAGACTAATGGTATTGTTGAATATCTTAGCAAGTTTGAATTGATAAGAACAAGAATCAACTTAGCTGAAGATTATTTGGTTACTGTGTATCTTGCTGGTTTACGTTTGGATACTTAAATTCATTACAAATGTTGTTGCCTAAATATGTGAGACAATGTTTACTATTCGGAAGGTTGCATGAAAAGGCACATCCAAAAAGTTATTCACAGTACCTATAGCACAACGCAAAACCAAATACTAAACACAACAATTACAAACCTGCAGTGAATTAGGAAACAAGTTCCTTGTAGAAAGAGTTGTTATTGAAAGATAAGGAAACTAGTATTCAACCAAGAAGAACACAATCAAAAGAAGAAATTAATGATAGAATAACATTAAGCTATTAGCTGTATTGTTAGTTTTGTACAAATCGCATCATCAATCGTCTTGTATTTTAGCCGCATTGAAGTATTCAATATGTTTCATTATCCGCTCTTATCATTTTCTATTTAATATCCAAAATTATTTTGGTATTGAAGATATAGGTAAGTCCAAAATTGACTAACATGATAACAACAAGGATCAAGTAGGCCAAAACACCTAGGGTTACCTTCAACGTTCCACGGAGACGAACAACCAAGAATAAAAAGAGATATTTAACAGAGACAACGATCAACATGAACGAACTCTCTATTAAAGATAGACCCATGATAATCCGAGAAGACAGTTAACTTCGATGACCTTGATATTGGACAACTTGGTACCAAACCAATAGACGCCCTTTCGCTAGTCATCGACGACATGCACATTCATCGTCTACCGCCTTACCAAGAAGGATAGACAGCACAGATGTGGCCCCCCATCCTGGACACGAAGTCCGGAAGGTCATCACACGCCGAATAACCAAGTGATTCTGGCCAATTCAGTTCATTTTACTGCCTTAGCCATTTTAAAGTCTTTTTTATGTGAGGTTCAATACTGATTTCATTAAGCCTTTAAGAGATTAAAGATTTTAAGCAATGCAGAAGTGATATAGATAAACATGATTATTTATTTATTAAACTTAGGATTCGTTTACAACTTGACAATTTTGCACAATAGGCTATTACAAGTTTTATCTTAAACGATCCTAACGTAATCCCGACTTGATCACCACCCATCTTCACGACCATGAGTCCCCGCGCTAATCCATATCATTCTCATGATCTCCTTTATTACATGAAAGTCATAAAATAAATAACTAACCTAAAGGTTTACTTAGTGCGCGGATTATGCTTTCAAAACAGTTTAGATGCACGTTTTCTAACCTAAATTACCCACGGTTTAACTATTATGTCTAAGTTTGGTTCTTCCTTTAGATATCCCTTCCCAGCGTTTGTTGCTTGGATCGGATCTTCCGATCTCGCCAAGTCACAAAATTTTGGAAGAATTATCTTTCTGCAAGGACCATTGAACATTCGACAAGTTTAGAGATTTAAGACAAGGTATCAGTTCGGTTTGAACCCGACGGAATCACTGGTGGTTTCCTTCCCTTACTTAGCCTAGGTCAGACACACACCTTTTCTCATGGAGATCGGTTTACTAGAATGATCTTTCCAAGCAATACTTAACTTCGGCTCGAATGCTTCAAGCCTCCAAGCCCACGATCAACTTCTTTCTTTCAATGCCTTAGTATTTCTCCCACGTTTGTTCTGAATGTTTTTGGTGTCTATTCTGGTGCGCAAAAATGAGCCCAGGGCGCTCTACTAATAGAGTTTGGCCCACAAGCGCTCAAAACTGCCGAGCCAAAGTGTGCTTCTACGAACATGCACCTTTTGGCCGAACAAGCGTGAGTTTCTCCTTAATCGTTCAACCGCTCAACCATCCAGCTTGGCCCAACTGCCCAGCTAGTATCTAGTTCACTTAGCTGGCTCAGCTGGCCGACATTGTCTTGAGCTGGCTTGAGCTGACCTAAGTTGTGATTCAGCTGGCTCAGTTATCTTAGCTCGATCCTTCAGCTTTTCCAAGCTGGATCCGAGCCATTGAGTTGTCCACCGAATCTTTGCCTTAGTCCCTTAGCCTTTTACTAGCCATCCAGACGTTTAATGTCTAATGGCTAAGTCCAACATTCAGATTCCCCCTTATTCTTATCCCGTCCCCATGCCCATGATATTTCAGAAAGGAACTAAGTCCTTTTACCCTTTTCTATAGCCAACTTGCATATTTTTCCTTGACTATGAACCATCCAGCGAACTAGCGAAGTTCAAGGACATGACAAGTCTCCTCCTATGAAATGGATTCGCCCTCGAATTTGAGTAAAGCGTTTAAGAACTTTATGCATCCTTGAACAAATTTGGGAACTCGATTTGCATCTTGCTTTCTGGTTCCCACTTTGCATCTTATTTCCCATCGCATTCCCAAAGTACCTTGACCATCTTTACCTGTTTTCTTCTTGTTGCTTTATCCATTTTCTCAATGATCCGAACTGGAATTGCTTCAGAAGTCAAGTTTTCCTTCAAGTTTTTAGGCAGTTCGGAAATCACCATGTCCTGGTCCTGCAAACACTTCCGGATTTGGGATATATGGAAGACTAAGTCTCTTGCCTTGAACTCGATATCCTTTCTGCGTATATCTGTAAAATTCTTATGCTTATCTTGGGTTTCTTTCATCTTAAGCCTTAGAAATTTGATCTTCTCGGTTGTCTCCTATACAATATCCATTCTGATCAAACTCTTTTCACCCAATTGGGTCCAAGACATGGGCGTTCTGCATGGTCGCCCATATAATGCTTCACTAGGCGTCATCCCAATACTAGCTTGGAAGCTATTATTGTATGAAAATTCGACCAAGGGAAGATGCTTCTCCCATGATCCGTTGTATTCCAACATACATGCGCGCATTATGTCACCCAATTTTCTACATCCCTTTTCATGACTAGCTAATGATAGTACCGTTTTAGATCACGATATATCTTATTCAATCCTGAGTGGATCAAAAATCTTGACTCGCTTCCTTTAGGATCTCTTCTTTAAGTTCCTTAGAGTCTGGCACTGAAACTTGACCATGGACTACTATCGTCCCATTATTTGATGTTTTGTATACGGTCTGGTCATTCTCCGCCACTTTTTGCAAGTTTTCATCGTTGTCCTGAACTAATCATATCCTGGTAAGCAAATCTGCTTGGTTTGCCGCAGCCAAACCCAAGGGTGCTTGATCATCAGGCAAGGCATCCAGCCTTAATGTCTTGATCATATGACCTAACTCTTCTGCATCCCTTCCAGCATAAACATCAGCCCACCTACGGCTTAATGCATCATCCCTTCATTTGCCTTTCCCCATTGGTAGGCAATATCTACATCATAGCCAGCCACGAATTCCATCAATCGCCTTTTTCTTAGGTTCAACTCAGGCTGAGTGAAGATGTACTTCAAGCTCTTATGATCGGTGTATATTTACACATTGGCTCCATACAAGTATGACCGCCAAATCTTCAGTGCAAATATCACTGCCCCATTTCCAAGTCATGTGTTGGGTAGTTTCCTTCGTGTTTCCTCAACTGCCTTGATGCGTAGGCGATCACCTTTTTTGCATTAGGACACATCCTAACCTAGTTATGGATGCATTTGTATAGATCACATAAGGCACTTCTGGTTCTGGCAGTGCCAAAACCAGTGCACTGGTGAGCCTTGTCTTGAGCTCCATGAAGCTTCCTTCACATTTTTCTGTCCATTTAAATTCTGCATTCTTGCCTATTAGCTGAGTTAATGGTTGGGCCAGACTTGGAAATTCGTTGAAAAACTTGCGATAATATCCCGCAAGCCCGAGGAAGCTTCTCATCTTGGTTGCATTATTTGGTCTCGACCATTCCTTAATGGCCCTTATCTTCTCGGGATCAACCATCATTCCCCGATCCAAGATGATGTGCCCAAGGAACCCAATGCTCATTTGCTAAAAGCTACAATTATTTAGCTTTGCAAAAAGTTGGTCTCCTCTCAACTATTCCAGCACCACTCTTAGGTGTTCCTGGTGCTTTTCCTAATCTTTGAGCAGACAAGGATGTCATCAATGAAGATTATAACAATCTCGTATATACAATCCCAAAACAGACCATTCATCATTTTCATGAATGCTGTCGGGGCATTAGTCAATCCGAATGGCATCACCACAAATTCATAGTGGCCGTACCTTTTTTGGAAAGCCGTTTTCCTTATATCCGCTAGATCAATGGGAATATGATGATATCCAGACGCTAATCAATTTTTTGAGAACCATGTTGCTCATTTTAATTGAGCCTGCAATAGTCGATGCAAAGCTGAAAGCTTCCATTTTTCTTTTTCACGAACAACACCGGTGCACTCCATGGTGAACTACTCGGTCAGATAAATCCCTTATCAAGCAACTAGAAAAGTTGCTTCTTTAGCTCGACCATCTCTGCCGGTGTCGTTCTATATGGTGCCTTTGAGATTGGATTTGTCCCCGGTTCCAACCCTATTGTGAATGGTTCCGACTTGTATGGTGGTGGCCCGGATAAGGCTTAGAAAACATCATCATATTCATTCATGAATGGTATATCATTTGTCTCTGCATCCGACGCAACTTCACTCACGATGATAGTGGCTTGGTATGCTTTGCATCCTTTTTCTACCATCTTCTCGGCCTGGATTGCTGAAACAACTAGACTTCCCGAGGTAGGTCAGATTTCCTTGAATTCGAGACTTCCCTTCTCTATTCCAAATCACCCCATCCCTGATGACAGTATATATTTGCCTTATACTTGGTTTGTCAATCCATTCCCAAGATCACCTCATGATTCTCGAGTTGACTAATGATTAAGTCTACCGGCATTTCCACGTTTCCTATCTTGACTTCACGGACTATTCCTTGTGAGAGCATGGTCTGACCACTGGCGACTCTCACCTAAACTTCGTTTCCTGATGTTTCCTTTCGAAAAATCCCTTTACCAATCATAGTCGGGCTCAAGAAACTGTGTGTTGTCCCAGAATAAAAAAGGCGTGCATTTCTACACCACCTATCACTAAGGTCCCTACACATTTATTCCCCAAAATGCTAAGTTCGTTTCTGGTTTTATGCATGATGCAATGCAGAAATCTAAAATTAATTGAGGAAAGGCTCGCAAATTTACCAGTGACTACATTGAAGTTCACCTCTCTCCTTTGTTAGCTTATAGACTCGCGATGCTCGAGCCTGCCTGCTGCCTTTTGGTTTGCGGTTGCGAGTCGTTTTCATCGCGACCACCTTTCTATCCCACTTGCCTTTCAGCTAACAACTTAAGAATTCCCTCTGGAAATTCATGGTACTACCGCAATGATAACAAGTTCTGGGATTCACCCCACTTGTTCCACTTTGGCCTTGTTCCATTCACAGACAGTTCTGGATTCCATGGTCCTTACATCCGCATCGAAGGCATGCACCAGTTGCCTCCAGCATTCTCCATCGTGCCTACGTCCACACGTCTTACACTCATCGTTCCTTGCAATAGCCTTGCAGTCATCCACTGCTTAAAATATTTTCTTACGGTCACCACCCTTTTTAGCCTGCTTAGGTGGTTGGTTCTGTGAACGGTACAAGGCAAACTCTTCTTCAAGATCCGCCTCTATCATAGCCACCCTTTCCACCAAATTAGAAACCAAACTAAAGGTTTGGACCGAGCAATGCACACGGATCTCGACCTTTAGTCCATGGTATAAACGGAGAACTTGAGAATGCTCGTCCTCAAGTTCCATACCCACATATCATCTTAAACGATTGATTTCCTCCCCATACTCACAGACGGTTCTCCTGCCTTGAACCAAATCCAGGAAGGCGCATTCAAGTCTGTCCCAAGATTCTGATGGAAAGAATTTTTTGTTCAACTCCCGTTTAAAATCCGCAAATGTGTGAATCTTTTCAAACTTATGTTTTTCAATCAAGAGCCACCAGCTGTGCGCATTGCTCTCTAGGAAATAGACCACAATGACTTTCTGGTAATCTTCTGGGCAGAATGCGGAACTAAAGTTCTTAGCCAGACGGCTCCTCCATTCAACTCTTCTATTAAATCAGAACTTCATGTGAAGTGTTTGGTTCCCAGTCTTGAGATGTGCTCAAACAGGCTTAAGTAGTCCACTTTCCTAGGCACAATTCTTAGAGAAGAAGGCAGAATCTCCATCATTTTAGGAAGCAATGCATTCACCCCTACACCAAGGGGTTGGGCTGTAAGGATTGTAGCAGATTCTCCAACTATTTCGTTCTCACCTACGACACGTGTTTGAACCAATTTCTTGATATATTCAGTCATCCCCAATATGGCTTTCCCATCATTGCCCTTGTGGGAACTGTAACAATTTCGAATTCTTTACTCGTCTCCTCTTCCCTTATGCCTGCATCATCCCATATATCATCGTTAGAGGACTCTATTATTTCTTCCATATACCCATCTTGAGACGGTATTGGATTCATGATCTTAGTTGCATCATGAATCACCACATTCTCCACGCGCATTTTCACCATACATGCGCCTAAGCCTGGCGCAAATGCGCCTCCCGCATCATTTCACCCAACCACAAGTCTAGTTGGAGTCTTGTTCCCTTTTCTCTCGGTATCTTTTCCTCCAACCACGAGTCCGATTAGAGTTCTGTTTTCCTTATTCCCAGCAACTGCTGCAACCATGCCCCGTTCAATGTCTTATTGCTTATCTTTATTACTTTTTCCTGACTTGCCGCTTTTACCCATATGTAAGATCAAACAATTACACAAACGTATTCAACCTACAGTAATGACTTAACAACTTATTCGCGCGAGTTCTTCACGGCTGAAGAGTGGTGATCCCCCATAACCCACACACTAGTCTAAGGATCTAGAATGCTCTGCTACCAACTTGTGGTGCCCCATCTCAGACACTAAGTTCGGAAGGTCATCATATGCCGAAACACTAAATGCTTTCGGCCAATTCAGTTCATTTTAATGCTTTAGCTGTTTTTATATATTTTTCATGTGAGGTTCAATACTAATTGCATTAAGCCTTTAAGAGATTAGAGATGTAAAGCAATGCGGAAGCGATATAGATAAATGGGATTGTTTATTTATTAAACTTAGGATTCATTTACAACTTGACAGTTTTCACAATAGGCTATTACAAGTTTTATCTTGAACGATCCTAACAAAATCCCGACTTGATCACCACCCATATTCACGGCCATGAGTCCTGGCGCTAAGCCAAATACTTCCCACGATACCCTTTATTACCTGAAAATCACAAAAAATAAGTAACCTAAAGGTTTACTTAGTGCACAGATTATGCTTTCAAATCAGTTTAGATGCACATTTTCTAACCCAAATTACCCATAATTTAACTATTCCGTCTAAGTTTGGTTCTTCCTTTAGATCTCCCCTCTCAGAGGTCATGGCTTAGATAAGATCTTCCGATCTCCCCAAGTCACAGAATTCTGGAAGGATTATCTTTTGGAAAGGACCATTCAACATTCGACAAGTTTAGATATTTAAGACACGACACCAGTTTAGGTCAAACCCAACCAAATCACCGGTGGTTCTTTTCCCTTAGTTAACTTAGGTCAAACANAGAATTCTGGAAGGATTATCTTTTGGAAAGGACCATTCAACATTCGACAAGTTTAGATATTTAAGACACGACACCAGTTTGGGTCAAACCCAACCAAATCACCGGTGGTTCTTTTCCCTTAGTTAACTTAGGTCAAACACACACCTTTTGTCACGGAGATCAGTTTAGTAGAATGATCTTCCCAAGAGATACTTAACTTCGGCTCGGATGCTTCAAGGCTCCAAGCCCGCGATCAACTTCTCTCACTCCATGCCTTAATATTTCTCCCAGGTTTGATCGAAATTTTTTTGGTGTTTGCGCAATAATGAGCCCAGGGCACTCTATTTATAGAGTTTGTCCCGCAACTACTCAAAACCGCTGAGCCAAAGCGTGCTTCTATGAACATGAACCTTAGCCGAAAAAGCTTAACTTTCCACTTAACCGTTCAATCGCCCAACCGTCCAGCTTGACCCAACTGCCAACCTAGTGTCCAATTCACTTAGTTTGCTCAGTTGGCCAACACTGTCTTGAGATAGCCTGAGCTGACCTAAGTTGTGATTCAGCTGGCTTAGCTATCTTAGTTCGATCCTCATATCTCCCAAGCTGGATCCGAGCCATTGAGCTGTCCACCGAATATTTTCCTTATTTCCTCAGTCTTTTATTTAGCCATTCAGAAGTTTCATGTCCAATGGCTAACTCCAACATTCATATTCCCCCTTTTCTTAGGCCGTCCCCATGCCCGTGATCTTCCATATAGGAACTAAGTCCTTTCACCCTTTTCTATAGCTAACTTGCACATTTTCCCTTGGCTACGGACCATCCCGCGAACTAGTAAAGTTCGGAGACGTGACAACGGATCCCCTTAGGTAGCCTTGATGCCCGCTAAAATGTATTTAGACTCTTTCAAGCACCACCTCAACACCCACAGAACCGAGCTGAACAAGACCATGCATGGTTGGTTCAACAAAATCCTCCTTCAAAGATTCGACCTAGATTCTTGATAGGCTTCGGCATCCGCCACAGTCAACAAAGAATCTCTCTCGGACCTAGAAGGGGGGGGGG
>OVBE01013029.1:464-12858 GCA_900406425.1 Iberis pinnata
TTTATGAATTACAACTCCTAAACACCACAATCCTTCACCTAATTTCCTAATTCTACCCAACCAATCACTCAAGGGTCACTACTCACTAATCATAAGGTTAGCACAAGATCTTATTAGAGATATGTGAATAAACATGATTAGAAGTAGATTTGAGAATGAAAACAACAATCAAAACAAAGATATCAAAATAAAATAAGAAGAAAATCCAAAATAATTACAAATGTTTTTAGGAAAAAAAATAAGCTTCATGCCCTAAAAATTAGGGTAAAAGCTTATATAATCATCATAATATCCATTGGGTTAACCCTAAGACATTTGGGTTAACCCACTAAAAATGGGTCAAAAAGTCAATAAAAGAAAGGAATTTTGTTGACTTAGCCGGCCACATCGGTCTAGGCTGACCGATGTGGGTGACCGATATGGTCATATCNGACCGATACTAGCTCCTGGAAAAGTGTCAAGTTCACATTGGTTTAGCTCCTCTGTTTTGGCCGATGTGGTGACCGATGTGCTCTGTTTTGGCCGATGCTCCTGACCGATGTTCTCTGTTTTGGCCGAGGCTCCTGACCGATGTGCCATGTTTTCAAGCTCTTCTTCACCTTTAAAACCTCCTTTTGATCCATAACTTGCTTCCTTGGTCTCTATCACCTGGAATATGAAAATGGTATGCAAATGCAACATATACATGCCTAAATACTATTGAATCTATCTAAAATGCATTCATAATGGAATGTAAAACACATAAAAATCATAAGATATCATCCATAGAAGCATATAGGAGGAGATCGATCGATCTAGGCCAGATCGATCGATCCAATACACTGAGAAACTTACATATGATCAGATCGATCGATCTTAACGTGGATCGTTCGATCCTGGAAAGAAAAGAATGACAGATTGATCGATCCGTCCATGGATCTATTGGTCCCTATGCCCGAGCCAGATTGAAGATAACCAAAAATACGCAATTGTCTTCAAGACTTATCAAGTTTTTCCTTATTGGATTTGGTATTCCTTATTTTATTTTAACACTATAAAAGCTTTAGGCTTAGGTTTTATTAAAGATAGAGATTACATAACATAATTCGTTGTTTTTTCCAGAGCTTTCACAGAGAGACGAAATCTACTTTGTATTGGAGAAGATTTCTAAACTTTGTAATTTATTTTTAATACAATTTGGTTTTTGAATATGTAATCCTCAATTATTATGCTTTTTTATTGCTTACTTATATCTGAGTAATCGTCTTGTTAGGTTTTAGGGGTTTCATAGGGAAACCATATTTGATAGTTAGGGTTTGACACAATGGATTAAATTTATTAGGTTCTTAGTCTAGATTTGTTATTAATGCTTGAATTAGTTTGATCACCTAGTTCATGATAATATGTTAATGAATACAAAGGGATTTAGTTTAGAGACCTGACCTAGTCTAGATGAATAAGTATCTCTACTTGCGGGAGTATTGTCTTAGATGCTTATGAACATATCAAATATGATATTGATGCATGATTGAACTATATAAATACGACGGGATTTGTCTTTAGTAATTCGAAAATAGTGATTTAATACTTCGGGAGAAGATTAGTCTATTATTGTCTTTTGAGTTGAGAACTATTTTCATTATAGAATCTTGCATGTTAACATGAAATTCAAACCTGAATACATGTGGAATTCCCTATTGCCTAGCGTTTTTGTTATTTGTTTTACAACCGATTTTTAATTACCGCTTGTTCTAAGTTACATCTACTCTATTAATTACCATCTTAGCTAGAATCGAACGTTTAACTGAAAGCCGCACAATCATGTCTCTGTTGAATTCAAACGTAGTTTAAACTTCTGAGGCTTGTTCTCTGCAGTGTAGATTTAGGATTAAAATCCTGAGCCAATAAGATTTTTAGCGCCGTTGCCGAGGAACAATAGTGCCTTTTTAGTTTTATTTACAATCTAGTCTAGGATATTTTATTTTTCGGCACTAATCGCATCTCTCTTTTCTTGGTTACGTTTTTACATGTGCATAATCCTACGATCTAACAAGTCTAAGGAATTGCTCAGCCCCAGTAACAAAGAACTCTTGAATCTAGAGCGCTCAAACTGGAAAGCAAGAATAAATGTAAGCTCTTCCAACACAATGGGAGATAATGTCATTCTAAACAATCCGGTCTTTTCCAAAGATCAAAACGTCAAGAATCCTCAACCTTGATTACAACAACTGGTGAATAACCAACCTGGAGGAATTGGAAATCAAAGGCCACAAGGAAAACAAGGAGGAAATGGCAATCAAGGAGCTGGTAATGGTAATTTAGACCCACCAGAGCCGATCATAAATCGCCCACTCCACCAGCACAGGATAGTTGGAGACTTCAACAACCCTGAAGTTTTCCTAGCCAATAGGAATGCTCTCCACCCTCACTAACCTCAAAGACAGGACTATTAGTTCACGTTTCAGCTTATCCTGTATCTCAGGCAAAACCAATTTCATGGTTTACCCACCGAGCATCCTATGGATCACATAGATAGTTTTGAGGATATCTGTAGCACCACTTAACTTAATGGAGTCTCTAAAGACTTCATGCATTGTAAGCTATTCAATTACTCTCTTGCTGATAGAGCTCTCACGTGGTTAAAGTCTTTGTCTGAAAACTCTATAGAAACTTGGGATGAGTGCAAATCCAAGTTTCTGAGTCACTTCTACACATCTACAAGGACTACTAATCTGAGAAACAAGATTTCTTAGTTTAATCAAGGTCTTGTATAATCTTTTTATGAGGCATGGGACATTCAAGGAGTACCTTCGAGATTGTACTCACCATGGATTCTCTGAGCGGAACCTTCTCAATACTTTCTACAGAGGTCTTGAACAACAATATCGACTCTCTCTTGATACCGCTAGTATTGGTGACTTCATGACCAAGCCTGTAAATGAAGCCTATCAACTGATCGATAACCTAGCTCAAAATAATAGCAATCATTGTCCTGATTATGATCGTAGAGGAAGATCATCTAGTTCAGAATATTCTGAACTTACAGAGGTAAAAGGACTTCTCAATCAACTTCTCAAGAGTCAAAACCAGAAACATGTCAGTTTTGCTGAAGATGTAGAGAAAATTGAAGCATATTGCTTTGCTATCAAAGAGCATGAAAATGTAGAAGAAGTAAGATATGTCAATAGCCAAGGTCAAAGAGTCTTCAATCAAGGTTTCAATCCAGGTTACAACAAGGCTAATCTCTCTTGGAGAAACACCAATGTAGCGAACCCCCAAGATCAATTGTACCCTTCTCAACAGAACACCTTTGTGCATAAATCTGGACAATCATTTGGTTAAAATACAAGTGGGAATGGTTTCACTACAGGAAAATCGCGTGTCTATGACGGTAGGAAAACGCTATCTATTGCTATTGCAGTGTATTTAAAAACGTTGTGTCAACACCCGTGATAGTAGGTATTTGACCTATTGTAGCGCTTTTTTGTTTTGCTATGGTATCTTTTTCAAATACAACGTTTTTGTTAATGCAATAGTATCTTTTACCATAGCGCTTTGTTAATGTTATTTTAGATTTGTTGTACCGTTATGATTTGTAGTTATATTGTAGTATTTTTTGGTCTGCTATAAATTTATATTTTATCTTTTTCACGAGAAATTGATTGTACAGAATTTTCTACATAAATTTTTATTGAAATTTATATTTATCAAATAAGCATAATCTTTATTCATTACAATCACAACAAGTTTGAACAGAAATCACAAATACTAATATCACACATACATTACAAGTTTGAGAACATAATCACAAGTAATCAAATGTAAATAAGATTTTCATTTGGCCAAGCTATTATACTACCAAAGCATCAGCAATGACTTTGATTTCAGATTTTGGTGTCCAAACAGCAGCATCTTCGACTAAAGTAGTAACGACCCATACCTTACTTACATTATGACCCAAGGGAAAAAAATGAACTAAGTCTTCTGAATTTGTTGACCTTGAGAAACTTTGATCTCATATCCATTTATATATAAGAGGAAGCATTTCTTCTTCTCTTTCTTGTTGTTGATAGAGTTGTTACTCGCACTCTGCATATAAATTCATCAAATAACAGTAAAATAATCATTTTCAATCTTATGACATTGATCAGTTACTTACAGTTGGTGATCTAGATTTTTACATTGTTTCATCCTTTCTTGCTTCTTCATTATCCATTTCAATCTTATGGAAAGGCCATGCAATGTTCTTGCCAATTGCTTCACCAATCAGGAACCTTTCTTCATTTGGTCTCCATGGATATTCATCTTCAATATGTACTTTTAGTACCTTGAAAATAGCAGAACTCAGACCCAAAGGTATGATGTCTACAAGTTCTTTTGGATCAGTTGACACAAGACGATCATCAGCAACAATGACATTTTCCTTATTCCAAGCATAGATGTGAATTTTCTCATCTTCTTCATTTGTAGCCTATTTATAGATGTAAATAACTAAAAAATTAATCCTAAACAAACATAAACATCAAGATTTAAAAAATTATAAAGGTACCAGCAGTCTTATTATTAGATGAGGATTCCAATTCATCTATGATAAGCTTATCAAGCTGCATTAGGACCTAATGGAATACGACCAATCTTGTAACTTGGTTCATCTGAGCATAATTCTCCTTCTCCAATGACAACATCATCATCTAGTTTACACCAATCTAAAATCTGACACCTAGGTCTTCTTTTTCTATGATCACTCACACCATCACGCTTCTAAGAACAAAAGAAAATGCCAAGGTAAACAACTTGTAAACTTATGAAAAAATTGTGAACTTACAGTCAACCCACGAACTACATCCTCCAACCCTTGAACTACATTATGCAACTCAAGTTATTTGTCTTCAAGCTTCTTTACATATGAGTTCCTTACCTGCATGAATGCTATCTTGGTAGCTATTATTCCTCTGCCCTTTCCTCTTTCTCTTCCTGGTTTGTCTTTTCCTAAGACTTGAGCCACAACATCTTCTTTAACATTCATACTGGCAGTTGATTCTATTTCACTATCTATTGATTTGATCCTTTCCTGGTTCCATATAACTTAACTTTAATAGAAGCTATAAGATTAAATATTTTGGAATTCTTACAATTGTTTCGTGAAATTCTGGCTTCACAGGTCTTCCATCTGAATGTGTGTGTCATGCTACCAAAACCTTACTCATAGTGATCTTTGTAGGATCTAAACTCTTTTTCTTCTACAATAACAAAATATAATTGTTATATATTAATCGACATAAGTAAAATAAATTGAATAATACCATTTCATGAGCTAAGTGAACCATTCCTTTGCGACTAGTTGTGTGGGGAATTTGAGATCTCCATAATTCCCTGTATTTGTCACTTTGGACCTTCAAAGTAAAGAAACAAAAAATAGTAATGAGAAACCATATCTTGAAATCTTTACAAACAGTAATGACAACTTTGAAATCATTTTCTTTCTTCTTCTTCACCCAATTCATCCAAGCTGACACATATGAAACATTTCTTGATTTTTAGCTAATAAGCTTTTCTTTGTTCTGTATACTTATAGCTCTCACAGATTGGACGACCCTTGATTTTTAAGACATCCATATACATCCCATTTGCTTCAATTTACTATCTTTTTGCGACTGTTCAGTTAAAATGAACATTTCCCGTAAAAGATTACCAAGTTAACATATTATAATACTAATCAATATATTCATAAGTTACATGAATTTCCTCCCACATTGTCTCGTTTTTCTGCTCATCAAGGCGCCTCCAATCATCAAGAAATACTAGTACAGGCTCCAGAGGAACTAGGAATGAAGAAAGTGTTACTGATCCATCCCAAACATGTTCACACATAGAAATGAACTAAACTTCAACTTTATCCTCATGATTTTTAGCCACTCTACTTATCCTTGTGCGTCCTCCTCGTCTCTTTATACATGTTTTTGACTGCTCAGTTTGACCAACATCGTTAGAGATGTTTTCTGTACCAGATATAGGCGTATCTGGTCTTGCTTCTTCCCTTTATTCATCATTGTTAGTCTTCTCTACTCTTGCTTCTTCCCTTTCTTCAACATTATTATTTTTCTCTACCCTTGGTTCTTCTATCTATTGGTCATTGTTGTCTTCTTGTTCTGATTCTTCATCTTCGAAAACCAGCTCTTCATTACGATTGGCAGACTCTAGAACTGGTACAAATGTTTGTAGAAACTCCAAGCAGAAAGCAACACATTCAGGTGCCAAATGTCCTTCTGCCATACAAGCTTCTGGGATAACATAGTTCTTAACATATGACTTCAGTGTTTTCATGTACCTGAGTGTAAATCATATAACAATTTAGTTAATTATATCAAAACAGAAACACAAAATTTTTTTTTTAACATACCACTCAAATGGATACATCCATCTAAGTGTACTGGTCCACCCAAATGAGTTTCTCTTGCTAGATGTATAGGGAGATGAAACATTATAACAAACAAAGATGGAGGAAAAACCTTTCCATTTGGCACATTGTCTCAAATAACTCAGATTCCAGTGTTTTAAGTTTCTCAGAGTCAACTACACGCTGATATAGTTTACTGAAGAAGTTGCATAATCTACTAACTGCAGTGCTTGGTCCTTCTTAAAAAAAAACCTCTCAATGCAACCGGTAGTAAGTTCTGTAGAAGAACATAGTGATCATGAGACTTCAACCCACCAATCTGAGGAGGATTAAGTGATACACAATTGGCTATATTAGAACAGTAGCCATCTGGTCCTCTGAATTCAGATAACCTCTTGCAGAATATAACCTTCTCTTCCTTGGACAGGCAACAAGAAGCATGAGGTAAGAAAATTTTCTTTCCACATTACTCAATGTGCAGTTTTATTACTAAAAATTGAACCCTAAATTGATGAGAAATCGAGAACGGAAATTAACCTAACCTTCTCTAACTAGTAAGTGAAACAAGAAAAGATTAATCTGCAAATGGAAGAAAAAGAAGAAACAAGATTCAGAGAGAGAAATGAAAAGTTGAAGCTCAGATAGACGAAAAGAAATGGAGATGAAATCGCAAGGGAGACAAAAAAAGAAGATGAAAAAAGTAAATACTAAGTGTTAAGTGGGAAAATAAAATATTTTCCGCTCATAGATCACATAGTGTTTTTTTTAAGTGCTATGTAATGTTTAGTTTTCATTAAGCGGGCTTTTTCGCAGCGATTACAAAAACATAAACGCTATTACAAACTTTTCTACAGCACTTATATCATAAATGCTATAGAGGACTGCTATTAATGCCTCAATTTCCTGTAGTGTTTTCAAGGAAACCAAAATAGGAACTTTGTGCAGAATTCAAACTCAAGTGGTTTGGTGGTTTTCAAACAACCTCTCAGCTTGGGTTTCAACAAGCAACTCTACCTAAAGACAACAAGATGGAATCGTTGATCAAGCAGATCTTGAAAAGCCAACAACAGTCTGAAAAGAACTTAAATGTCAAGTTAGACTGCATGTACAATGACTTAAACAAAAACTTTGAGTCATTGTCTAATCATGTGAAGAAGCTCGGTCTGCAAGTAGCTCAGACTTTAAAAGCTGTGAAAAGACAAGCTGGTGTTCTTCCTGGGAAGGTTGAAGACAACCTAAAGGGCTATTTTAAGTCCATAAATTTAGAGATGTTGAGAAGAATGATGAATAAACTACAGGTTTTGGAAGTGTAAGGAAAAATGCAGAGGAAGACATCGATCGATCCTGCATACGGAGAAAACCAGAAACTGCGGATTGATCGATCCTCATACTTGGATTGATCGATCAAAATGAATCAGAAACTCCCAGAGAAAATGATCGATCGATCCAGCGAAGCGTAACCCGAAAATAGCAGAGATCGATCGATCCCTACTTGGATTGATTGATCCCCCTCTTCAGCCTAAAGCGATCTCAAAGCAATTCTCTGAACTCAAGATTTCATGCTCGGTTGAACCTCAAACATCTACAGAAGATCTTATCTATTACGACATGGGTTCTAACAAACCAACTCCACTCATAAGACTTCAAAATTTACAAGACCCTGGATAATTCTTAGTTCCTACTAAGGTCAAGGAAGTACCTTTCATGGATTCACATTGTGAAACAGGGGCTAATGTGAATGTTATGTCTAAGCTTGTTGCTGAGAAGTTTGGATTACAAGGTATTAAGCCACTAGGGATATCTTTTACGCTTGCTAATAACTCTGTTATATCCTCGAATGGATTCGTCTATGATGTGTTGGTACAAGTTGGAGATTGTCTGGTTCCTCTCGATTTTCATGTCTTGGATACAAATGGTAGTTCAGATGGGACACTTGTTCTAGGAAGACCTTTTCTAGCATATTTAGGGGCTGTGATGGATATGCCTAAGCAGCGCATCTATCTCATAAACATCAAGAAGAGTACTACTATCCATTAGTACCCCGAAACAGTGCCTCTAAGATCATTATGATGAAGGAAGAGAGGGTGGCATTGGAACAGCTGGTCAATTCCAATCCTAAAGGGCCTGTTACTGAAGTCTTGCATAAAGAAGCTCGAATCTCAACCAAGAGTGCAACCTCAAAGGTAAAAAAGGGTAAAGTGTACTTGCAGAAGATCAACAAGAGTCCTCAGGTGACTTTGATTCCTCAACCATTCGTTGGAGATGGATTTGAGTATAAGGTGAAAAGCAAAGGTACTTCAAAACTTTTTGCAAAGGTTAAAACCTTCTTTGCCTCAGATCTCAAGGACAAGGGAAGCAACTTTGCAAAGGAGATGATGAGTAAGGTTCTGAAGTTACATATTTCAGATGATGGTGGTTGTGGTTGGGCATCTATTGGTGCTGATTTAGCTCCAGCTTAGGAGGTAAGTTCGTCAAGCTCAGTGATTCTAAAAATTAGGTCACATTTGGGTAAATTCGTTTTGCTTGATTGAGTTGTTGGAATGTTTATCTAGGAAGCCTTTATACTCTCTTTTTCACTTAATTGTCTAATGCATGATGATTTGATAGAGTTAGGTTGAGATTGTGGGATTTTAATTTTAGGATTTAGGTTTTTGGTAGAAATCCGAATATGAAAGAATAATTTTTCATGAATGATCTATAATAGTTGTTTGAAACTTAATGTTGTGCTCAATAATGATGGTTTGGAACCTTTAATTCACAATTTTATTTTCTAAGTTGTTGTCACTTGAATATTGGTCTTTTTGATGGTTCTTATACTTGATCTTTTACTAATTTTTATGTTAGTATTGCTTTAAATCATTTCTCACCATTGACCATGTCTTTTGATACCTTGCTTAGATTTGATATTCGATCCATATTTTGGTTTGTTCATCATTGAAGTATCTTGATTTTGGCTAGTTGTAACTAGTCATGCTTGATCATTGCTTATTGCTTCTTTATGTCTTGACCTATCTATTCTGCATTTGATTCTTGCTAATCTTCTATTAGTATTTCTTGTTCATGCGATGTGCTTGGTTTATATGTCAATAATTCTTGTTAACCTTTTGTTAGCATTGCTTGCTTATTGATAAACCATTGCTTGATATGTGATCGATTGTTATGAAACTCATTTTTCTTTTGAATCTTTTCCTTTCGGGAACATTTCGGACAACATTGAATACCAACTGTTGGTTCCCAACACCACTCGATCGCGAGCTCATAAACAGCAGAAACTGACAACAACACGCTCTAAATTTATCGAACCTCCTGCCCTTAAAAAGAAAAAGAAACATACAGCCGCTGAGAAACAACAAGGTGTCGCATCGAGTAGTGAACCAATCATTGATCCAAAGTTTCTAAAAAATCCTTGGCCACGAGAAGCTGGAAACCCTTCAGAAACAACACTCTAGACTTTACAATTACCTAGTTGCGAAATCATAAGACTTGGACTGATCGAAAAATGACTGATAAATGGGATAGTTTTGATGGTATGCTCTACAACACCTTGTTCAAGACTGAATTTGAGCCTACTAGTTTCGCCGATCTTTCAGTTTTTCGAGAACTTGAGGTTGGTGAAGACGTGAAAATGTTGTTTTCCACTATGGGTCTCGATGAATTTCCTTTTCAGGTGTACCCAATCTACAAGGATTTAGCTCATCAATTCTTGGCATCTTTCTGCATTGTTAGCGAGTATCCTAAGACAACTCGTCTATTTGAGACAAATGTCCAGTTCTTTTGTCTGGGGAAGCTTTTCAAGATTCATATGGTCGAGTTTGAACCCATGTTTGGTTTCCGAGCCACTAGATACCTCTCCGAGCTTCCCAAGTTTTACTCTCATCATGATCTTTGGGGGTTGATAGCTTGAGGCTGCTTTGTTTTGAAGAACGCAAAGCTGATGTTGATCCGTAATCCCGCTATCCATCTTACAATCAAGATCCTCAGCAACATTTATTATGGGAAGAGTGAATTCGGTTCCACTTGCAACCAAGAGCTAGAGCTTCTCCATTATGCTCTTAGTCAATTCTCCTTGACCGCCTATGAGACAGATCATGATCACCATACTCATGATGCCAACATAGGTTTGTTGTTTGCTCAAGTCTTGGATGTGAGGAAGTTTGCCGCATCGAAGAACCCTAAGCGGACGGTCGGAGATGATGGGTAGTCTAGTTACCCCGATTTTACGCGCTGTCGGCATTCTACTTGAGCTTTTCCCTCACAAGCCGAAGACAAATCGGGTGGACAAGCAGTACATCGCGAATAGGAAATTGTTTGCAAGGTTTCATGATTATCTCTTTCAGAACTTGGATGAACATATATGTGAGATCTACCTTCCGAAGACTGAGTTGACCAGTATCTAGTTTTTGGCTAACATGTGTTTTCTGCCGAGTCCTCAACACTTGTGCAACACCCCAACTGCTGCTCCCGATCCCCCGAGACCTTCAAGCCAGAGACTCATTAACTAGCAACGAGCCAGAGCTCCAAATCCAGATGCTGACGTTGCTGAGGATTACAATGCATACACTCTCCCGTTAAGCAGAGCTAACATGACTCATGAGGAGCAGATGGCGTGGATGATTCCTTGGAGCACAACAATGGGTTGATGAGGCGTATCCTTCGGACGGTTTCTTCTTGCTTCCGTCCACCAAGATGTCATAGTGATGACGAGATGGAGTTTTCTGAGTAGCGCGAGGTTGGAGATGGTTCTGGTCACCCTTCTGATTGAGAAATTTTAAGCTTCATTGTCGTATTTTCCTTGTCACTCAGAACTAATATGTCTTTTTCTCATTTTTTCTGTTCTTAGACTTATTTACTCTAGATGTTAATATTCTTTCCCTTGGACTTATTTTTACACCGGAACGGTGTGAAGTAAGTTTGGGGGAGGGTCTATGTGTTACTAACTATGTGTTATGATTTCTCTTTTGGTGAAAATTTTCAAATTTTTAGCTTTTAAATTAGATTAGTCTAATTGAGTTGAATGAATGGTGACCAGAATCTGTGATGACTACTAAGTTAGCGTGACTTCAATTTCATTCTCTATTTAACTGCTGACTTAGATTAACTGCTGGACTTTGGATTGGAACCCCATTGATTGATTGATATGCCTTTCAAAATTCTAATCTTTTGGATTGTTGATGATTTGATGCTTGCTTAATTGTGCTATGACTTAATTTGATCTTAAATTCTCTTACTTAAGGTGTTGGTATACTATGAAAGCTAGGTATCTGACTCTTTAGTGCTCTGTAAAACGACAAGTTCTTTCAGTATGATCCGGGTCCTTTCTCTTTCTCCCTTCAGAAAATAAAACAGAAACGTGATATTACTTGTATTATCTGAGCTCTTTCTTTGTAGAATTGGATCTTTCTAAGACTTTCAGGTGTTCGGGTCGATTTGAATTAGAAGTGCTGAATTGCTGTTAAATTGGATGGAATCTGACTAAGTGAAGAAGTGAAGAACCAATCTGGTCTCAGATTGGCGAATCTGAAGAAATGAAGTCAAAAAGACTTCAGATCGATCGGTCCACTCTTGGACCGATCGGTCTGAATATCCGAAGAACAGACAATTTGGACTGATCGGTCCACAGAAGTCCGGAGAAGATGGACCGATTGGTCTGAGCCTGAACCGATCGGTCTGAGCCTGGACCGATCGGTCCAAGGTGCCTGCGAGAATTTAAGAAGATTTCCATATTTTACAAAAGAGTCCTCAAACCTATCCAAGTTTTCCTTATTTATTATTTTACTTTTTAGCCTATAAATACAAGGTGTTTTAGGTTTTTAGAACTTAAGCTTTATTTTTTTATTCTAAGTTTTTACTGGGAGAAGAATCTTGAACCTTTGTGGACAAGATTTATGAACCCTGTTTTCTAATATATCTATTTGTTTTAATTATGTGTTATTCTTTGATTTTGATTTGTGATTGCATGTCAATGTCTGAGTAGTTCCATAGTTAGGTTTTAGGGTTTCCTAGGGAAACCAGGTTTGA
>OVBE01013030.1:0-12986 GCA_900406425.1 Iberis pinnata
CTTGCTTTAGCCAGATTTGAATTGAAACTGAAACGTGTACTTCTGGTCTCTGTGGATCTGTTCTCTGCAGTATTTGTTTTACGATTTAAATTCTAGACCTATCACAAGGCTAAGTTTTTGGATCGGATGGCTCTGATCATCGAACTTAGGAAGTTCGAGGATGTTACACCTCCCACTCAGCGCATGTTTAACGTCATGAGCCTGACGATAGTTACCTCTAAACTGAGGTTGGATAAAAAAGAGAAATCTCAGATTCCTCCATAAGATCTAAGGCAGCTAGATAAGGCTTAAGCCTCTGTCCATTCACCACAAAGTCATTTCCCTTACGATTAATGCCCGCAACCGCACCATATGGTTTCACCTCTTTTATCACAAACGGTCCAGACCACCTAGACTTCAACTTTCCAGGAAAGAGTTTCAATCGAGAATTGAAGAGCAATACCTGATCACCTGGTTGAAAGTCTCGTGGAATGATTTTCTTGTCATGTGCAGCTTTAGTCCTTTCCTTGTAGATTTTGGAGTTCTCATGAGTTAAGTGACGAATCTCTTCAATCTCATGGAGCTTAATGAGACGCCTTTCTGCTGCGGTCTTTATGTCGAAGTTCAGTAACTTGACAACCCATGCAGCTTTGTGCTCCAATTCTACAGGCAAGTGACAAGCTTTACCATAAACAAGGTTGAAAGGAGTAGTACCAAGAGGGGTTTTGAATGCAGTTTTGTATGCCCATAGAACATCATCAAGCTTAAAAGACCAATCTTTCCTAGATCCATTTACCATTTTTCCACTCGTCTGAGGGTGATATGGTGATGCAACTTTATGCTACACCCCATGCTTCCGAAGCAATCCATCAAAGACCCTATTGATGAAATGAGTGCCTCCATCACTGATGACAACTCTCGTAATACCAAACCTGAGAAAAATCACATACCTGAATATCTTTAGTACCACTTTCGCATCATTAGTGGGGTTAGGAATTGCTTCAACCCACTTAGACACATAATCAACAACAACTAGAATATAAAGATTATTATGAGAAACAGGGAAAGGACCCATACAGTCAATTCCCCACACATCAAAAACCTTTACTTCAAGAATGAATTTTTGTGGCATCTCATTTTGTTTTGAAATGTTCCCTTGTCGCTGGCACGAATCACAGTGAGAGATGTGGGCATGAGCATCCCTGAACATAGTGGGCCACCAGAAACCTGCTTGGAGTACCTTAGAAACCGTCTTGAATGTAGTGAAGTGACTAGCATAATCTGAACCATGACAACGATACAAAACATTCTGAATATCTTCTTCAGACAGACATCTTCGGAACATACCATCTTTACAAAGCTTGTAGAGATATGGTTCATCCTAGTAGTAATGTCTAACAAACCTCAAAAAACTTCTTCTTTTGGTAACCTGAAAATCATGTGGTACAACATCAGCAACTAAGTATTTAGCAAAATCTTGAAACCATGGAGTAATTGAATAAGTCTTATAGAGTCAGGGATAGAGAAATTCTCATCCTCAATGGTGCTAGTTGCAAAAATTCGTTCCTCTGGGAAATAATGATCTATAGGAACGACTTCTTCGACTTGAAGTCGAGAAAGATGATATGCAACTCCGTTTTCAATGCCTCGCTTGTTCTTAATCTCCAAATTCAAATTCCTGCAAAAGTAAAATGCAACGTAATAATCTGGGTTTATCATCCTTCTTAGAAAGGAGATACCGCAATGTCGCATGATCGGTGTGGACTACTACTTTGGATCCCACTAGGAGATCTTTCTCAGTTGTTACATAATTGCGTTGAGCTATATCAAGAGTCCTAGAGGCATAGTAAATGACATGAAGCTTCTTATCTTTTCACTGTCCAAGAAATGCTCCCACAGCGAAATCACTTGCATCACGCATCACTTCAAAGGGCAGGTCCTAGTCCGGTGGTTGCACAATTAGAGCACTTACCAAAGCTCCTTTGATCGCTAAAAGGGCAGATTGGCCATTATCATCTCATTCAAACTTGACATCCTTGCACAGCAGCTTCGTAAGGGCTCAAGAAATCATCGAGAAGTCCTGAATGAATCTTCTATAGAAGCCTGCATGACCTAAGAAGCTGTGAATTTCCTTGACATATTTCCTCAACAAACCTCTCAGGCTGTATTTCAACAAGTTCCTCAAACTCAAGCTCCTCAAGGGAATTCAGTTGAAATGATGTTTAAGCAACTTCTGGAAGGACAATAACAATTTCAAAGGGTTATACAAGAAGATGTGATGGAGCTGAATCAAAAATTTGAAGCATTGTCTACACATGTGAAGCTTCTAGATACTCAAGTTGCCCAAACTGTTGAAGCGGTAAAGAGGCTGGTTGGGTTTCTTCCTAGGAAATCTGATTCTAATCCGAAGAATTAAAAGCTCGTGAATGCTATTGAGCTGAAAAGTGGTAGAATGCTACCCCATACTGATGGTAAGGATAAGTTAGTAGCAGAATTGGTTGAAGATTTGGGTGAATCTGCAAATGATTCAAATTTTAAGAAGTTCGAAAAAGATGCAGAAGAAACTCCACGATCGGGCACCTCTTGCCCGATTGGGCAAACCATATCTAAGAAGCCAGATCGATCGTGCATTGGTAGCCCGATCGTGCAACTCGATCCAAAATTTCCAGGAAAAGATGATAAATCGGGCATACCTTGTGCCCGATCGGGCAATTTTGTCGGGGAGAATTCTAAAGATAATGCCCCATCGAGCACACCTTGCTCGATCGAGCAAAGAGCAATTGAAAGATCGTTCAGGCAGTTATTCAAAAACATTGGGCAGAGTGGAGATCGATCGGGTATCAATTCCGAAAAGAACCTGAATTTTCCTGATATTGCACTAAAGTCCTCAATCCTATCCCAAAACTTCCATATTTTTATTATTTTACTTTTAAGAACTTAAAAAGCCTTTTGGGTTAGGTTTTATCTTTACACTTTCATACTTTGCAACTTTTAGAGCTTTTACTGGGAGAAGAATTCCTGAACCTTGTATCTTGAAGAAGAAATTTTGAAACCTATTTTCAATATATCTATTTTATCTATTCTAATTATGTGTTCTTCTTTGATATTTAATTGTGTATGCTTTGCAATGTCTGAGTAGTTCCATAGTTAGGTTTTAGAGTTTCCTAGGAAAACCAGGTTTGAATGTTAGGGTTAATCTTGTAGGATTGAATTTTTTAGGTTCTTAGTCTAAATTTGTTCTTAATGCATGAATTAGCTTGATTACCTAGTTCATGATTATAGGTTGATAAATACAAAGAGATTTGATTTAGAAACATGTCCTAAATTAGATAAATAAGTGTTTTTACTTGCGATAATATTGTTTTAAACGCTTATGAACAATTAAATATGAACTTTAATGCATGATCATTTATTTAAAAGATGGCGAGATTTTGTCTCTGATAATTTGAGCGTAGGGTTTAATATTCTAGGAGGAGATTATTCCATCTTTTTCTTTCATGTTCAGAACTATTATCAATCAAACTTTTGCATGTTTACTTGACTTTAAACCTGAATACCTACGGATTTCCCTAATACCTAGTGTTTTTATATTATCGTTTTCAAACCGCTTTTACTTATCGTTTTGATTTGCTACAATGAACCTCTTTATTATTATGCTTTAGCTTGATTTGAATTGAAACTGAATCGTGTACTTTTTGGTCTATGTGGATTCGACCCTAGCTTTGTTACATTGAACTGTTCTCTGCAGTATTAGTTTATGATTAAGTTCTTAACCTATCAGTCTAGTACCCTATTATAACCTGAAAATAATATCAAAGGGAAAAAGACTCATCAGTAGCATTAGTTAATGCAATCGCGAAAGGATCATCAAGAAAAAAGTCATCAGAAACTCCCTCAACAGCCTATGTGATGGTGTCCACCCAAAAGGATTTGGCGTCTAGAGCTAATTTCTTCAAAACGTCTTGTAGATTGAACTTCATGACCATATCACCGAGATGAAGCTCAATCTTTCCTTTCTTCACATCAATAATAGCACCAGCTGTTGCTAAAAAGGGGATCTTTTGGTTCTTCTCCAAGGTCCAAATCACAAAGTCGGTTGGTACAGAAGTTGTCCCAATCTTCACAGGAAGGTTCTCTAGAACTCTGACGGGATACTTCACAGAACGATCAGCAAGGATGAGTGAGATCTTGGTAACTTTTATGTCTGTCATACCCAACCTCTTAGCAACAGAAAGAGGCATAAGATTCACACTGGATCCCAAATTACCGAGATAACTGGCAAATGTAATGTCACCAATCTCTACTGATAGAACAAAGCTTTCCAGATCTCCAATTTTTTTAGGCATTCAGTTTTGTAGTATCGAGCTACGTTCTTTTATGATTATCATTTATCCCTCTTCTTAAGTGATCTTCCTTGTGAACATGCTCTTGACATATTTCCTTAAAGAAGGATTCATTTGACAAGCATCAGAGAATGGTAATCTTCTAGACTTCTTTGGTTGAACTGGGTACGGAACTTGCAGTTTGTAAACTCGAACTAGAGTTTCAGCAATTTGGGGAGTTGGATCGATTGATCTCTTTCGTTTTTGAACCTTTGATCGATGGATGGATCGATCCATCAGGGATCGATCAATCATTTCTTTCGTAACTCCTTGTTTAAATTGGATCGATTGATCTATCTTGGATCGATCGATCTAGTGAATCTGGGTTATTCTGAATTTTTGGATCGATCGATCTATACCTCTGCATATTTTCCAGATTTTTCCAAACATGCTTTTTCTGCAGGTTTTTTGGTTTCGTCGACCAGGATTTCATCAGCTTTTTCTTTTCCCTTACTCCCAACCAGAGACTTCCCACTTCTCAATGTAACAGCATTCACAAACTCCTCCTTAGAACTTGAATCAGAAATCCCAAAAATAAAATCAGTTGGTCTCTTCACAACTTTAGCGGTTTGAACCACTTGAGTATCCAAATCCTTGATATGAGTTGACAAGCTTTAGGTTCTTTTCAGTTTGTTGCTGACTTCCTAGTATCCTTTTGAGCATAGCTTCCATCTTTTTCTCTTGCTGAGCTTGAGGTGGAGGTGTTTCTTGATAAACAGGCTGAGATTGCTGTTGAGAGCCACCTAAATTGTAGTTTAGAAAAAAGCTCATTTTCCGGTTTCCTTGAAAACTAGTTCCTCCAGCGTTTTGCACAAAAGCCTTTTGGACAAAACCTTTGTTGAACCCCTTATTGTATCTTTGGTTGAACACTCTTTGACCTTGGCTGTTGATGGAGCTCATTTCTTCTTCTAAAACATGAGGCGCTTGAAGAGCAAAACAGTCTACTTCAGTCTTCTCTACGTCTTCAGATAAACTCAATTGTTTCTGATTGTGAGTGTTGAGAAGTCGAGTAAGAAGCATTTTTACTTTAGCCAGTTATGAGGATTATGAGTCAGATGATCCTCCTTTTTCTACCTGAATTCGAACAGTGGTTGTTGCTACTTGCAGCTAAGTTTCCTATAAGATGATATGCTTCATATTACTAGCTATATCTAAAGAAAGTCGATATTGCTTCTCAATACCTCTGTAAAAGGTGTTTAGAAGGTTCAGCTTAAAAAATCCATGGTGAGGACAATCCCGGAGATAATCCTTAAATCTATCCCATGCTTCATAGAAAGATTCTCGAGGACCTTGATGAAACTGAGAAATATGGTTTCTCATATTATTAGTCCTTGAAGAAGTTTAGAACTGACTCAAGAATTTGGATTTACAATCAACTCAAGTTTCTATGGAGTTAGGTGGTAAAGGTTTTAGCCACCTTAGAGCTCTGTCCGCTAGCGAGTGATTAAAGAGCTTGCAATTCATAAAGTCCCTAGGGACTCCATCAAGCTGAACAATGCTGCATATATCCTCAAAATTGTCTATATGATCCATGGGGTGCTCAGTAGGAAGACCACAGAATTGACTCTGGCGTATGAGCTCGATGAGCTGAAATGGGAATTTATAATCCTGTCTCAAGGAAAGCTTTAGGGTTGTGAAGTCTTCAACTAGAACCCTGTCTTGTTGAGGTAGGTGATTAAAAACCTGTTCTAGTGGGTCATTCAGTAAAATGACATTAGGTTCCATCTGATTACCATTACCACCTCTTTCAACTCCCTATGGCACTTGATTGTCTATTGCTCCTCCTCCTATCGGGTTGACAATTGCTTTGTTTATCTCAGCAGGGGGAGGTGGGTTATTGTTTAACCATGTTTCTTCGACTGGGATCCGACAAACTAGAGGGGGGGGGGGTCGTTCGAATCCTCAAGAAAGAACGAATTAGGAATGAGATTATCCCCCATCGTGTTGTAGGATTGAGCGATCCTTCTCGCCTTCCGGATCGAGCATTCTAGATACAAGAGGTCCTTGTTACCAGGGCTGAGTAATTCTTTTGATTTGTTTGATTGTTGGATCATCAACCTGTAAAAAGGCAAATCAAGAATTAAGAAACACGATTAGAACTGTAAAAATAAAAATTACTAGTCTAAGCTCTAAAGAAAACTTAAGAGGCACTATTGGTCCCCGACAATGGCACCAAAAACTTAATAAATTCATGTTTTGACCCAAATATATTCACTACAAGTGCACATCAAACGCAATAGTATATAAGGGATCAAATCCACAGAGACCAAGAAAGCACGACTCTCAATTTTAAATTGAATTAAGCTAAGAACATATTAGAACATACTAGGGGTGTTCAACAGTAAAACTGAACCGAATTGAATTATGTGATGTGATATATTTTTGGATAAATCACATAAACCGTTTGAATATACATTTTTAAATATCATGGATATGGAAATGGTACGAAAATTAACCAGGAAAAATAATTAAACCAATAATTTAATTTAGTTAAAATATATATATATATATATATATATATATATATATATATATTATATTTATATAATACACATATATATANCAATTATTGGAAACAAAAAGAAAAACTAGTGTCCACTATAAGAAAAAATCATGTTCTTAGTAATTTAAATATTTAATATTTATTGAATAATTAAATAATCAATATAGATTTACAATTTTCTAAAAGAACAAAAAGTCAGTGTCCACTATACGAAAAAATGTTTCTTAGTAATCCAAACATTTATGCATTAGTTTATTATACAGTAAATAAATCAAATGAATCAAAATAATTTATAATTGTAATTTTATATGGACATAATATTATGTGCATTAGGAGAAGAGAATAAATAGTGTTGATTAATATTAATATGAGGAAGTCCAATATTTTCAGTGTTATAAGTTTTGATTTTGTTTTTTAACTTCTGAAATCTCTTATGGAACCATTATAGTTTTTTTCCTAAAAAAATTAATGAATAATAAATTTATCACATTTTTTACATAAAAGTAACTAAAAATTATTTATCAATCAATTAAGTTTTCCACATGTTTGATAAAAGTTTAAATGTATATATAAAAAATAACATATATATTTTTCGTACAAACTGAATAAACCAAAAACCAGACCGAAAACTAAAGGTGTCCAAATTTAACCAAATAAAAGTAGATTTGGTTCCAATATGATAGCTATTTATTATAAACTAGACAAACCGAACAAAAAAACCAAAAAATACTTGACTGAAATTGAACCAATATCCAAAATTGAATACCTCTAATTTTTACTAAAACTAATTTATATATAATAGTATAGAATATCTAACTTTTTTGAACCAAACTATATTTTATGAGTTAAACACATTGCGATTGGTTATCCAAGTATGAAGATTATCTAGTTTTGTATTTTTGTTTTATAAAATAAATTTTTTTTCTTTCATTAGTCGGAAACTAAAAAGAAAAACGAATTATGTAAAATTGTTCATATCTCTATTTATTTAGACTACGATTATCAAAATATGTCCATGTTGTTGTTTTATCAATATATCTTCATAATTATCCACCCTGTAAATGAATCTGATAACATGTAGAACATAAAAATATAGGGTTTATTATATATGGTGTGTGTGTAAAACACATTCATAGAAATTCTAGTTCTTTTTTTATAATTGGATCATCATCTTAAGTCAAAACTCAAATTAATCATCGTGATCTTCAAAAATTATGTTTTGACTTAGGAAACGTTGTCGTGATTTACAAATATAATAGGTTCATTAAAATTATTGAGAATAACATGTGTTTGTTTTGTGTATCCACGTCGAGTCGTAAGCGTAGCTAGGAGATATACAATTAAGAAGTTACGTTAGGTAGTCGCTGTTTTAACGCCCATCAAAGAGATATAAGTAACTGTTTTCTAACGTTATCTTGTAATACTTCGGAATGAAGAGTTTGCTTGTTAATTTTGTTTGTTTTTTTAACGTGAAATTTGCTTCTTCTTTTTTCTTCAATATTTTTCTTCTAGTTTGCTTTTAATATTAGTGAAATATCCTTGAACAATATCAGAAAATCTTTTAAATCTACGTAAAAGGAATATGTTTTGTTGGTGTCTAAACTCTCTTAGCAAGATTTCACCTTTTTTTATGAGATTGTGACCCATGACGTTCTTTATATATCGACCTCGGTGATATATTTGTAAGAATATATTCTGCTAAAGTACATTCAACGAATGACTAAGGACCCAGTGCACTGTGTGCCTCAGGGCGACTGTAAGATGACCCGAGCAGGAAAAGATTGAGAGTCAACTATTCTGATTTTTCCGAGATACGCAGAAATTGTGGGAACGTGAATGGTATAAGTACAAGAATATCATAACAAACATCCGAAGTATCCGGACACCTCAAGAAGAATTGGAGTAGAACCTGAGGGGTATAAGTGCAAGCTCAAGTTTTAGAGCAAATTTTATCTTTCTAATATCAATTTGTGTTGTGATAGTTTCTTGTGAAAATAAAATGCTTCGAATTTCTCAATATCATAACAAACATCCGAAGTATCCACATTAAGAAGTAACTCGTTGTTTCAACGCCCATAAAAGAAATATACACATGAGTGGCAATGACTACGATAACTGTTTTCTATTGTTGCCCTGTAACACTTCAAGATGAAGAGTTTGCTTGTTAATTTTGTTTGTTTTTTAACGTGGAATTTGGTTCTTCTTTTTTCATTATTTTTCTTCTAGTTTGCTTTTAATATTTGTGAAATATCATTGAACAATATCTGGAAATCTTTTAAATCAACAAAAATGGAACATGGTTTGTTGGTGTCTAAGCTCCCTCAACAAGAGTTTACCTTTTTCATGAGACTATGACCCAGGACGTAATATATATCGACCTTAAGGATATTTGTTAATAAGGTATTCTGCTATAGTACATTCAAGGAATGACCGAGGACCCAGTGCGTCGTGTGCCTTAGGGCGAGTGAAAGATAACCTAAGCAGGAAAAAATTGAGTCTTGCAACCGCTCCGAGAATCTTGGAATACACCGTGATCGTGGGATCATAAGAGTTTTAACTTAGCGAGAATATCATAACAAACATTTGAAGCATCCAGAAGCTCCACCAAGAATCAGAGCAGAACCGGAGGGGTATAAGTAGAAGAACCGAGAGAGAAATGATCTTTTCACTTTTTAAGCTTAACACTTGTATGCGAGTTCAAGTTTTTGAGCAAATTATTGATCAATTTGTGTTGTGGTCGTTTCTTATTCAGACGAAAATCTTCGAATTCCTCATTATTATTCGTGATCAATTTACTTTGTGGATTTTGGCATCGACATGTCTTAATATTCTAACTAACTTTTAAAATTGAAAAATATATTATTTCATAATATCTTTAAAAATCAAAATTTCTTCACTTCACATTCAAGTTCACAAAGGTGTACGTAAATTTTGATTTCTACTTAAATTATGCTTCCTTTTAATTATACATAATATTATACATTAGATTATATGCAATTTTTTCATTGTTAGTCATCATTAAATTAATTGTAAGCAAGTGCTATATAAAATAATTTTTGATTTTTTATGTGAATTAGTAAATATATTTATTATTTTGAAAATTTATTGTAAATATTTTAATATATATTTTTATGAAAAGCGTTAATAGATACTTTTTATAAACGATGATGAATACTACTAATATGTTTTGTTGTAAAAAAATGAATACTACTAGTTTTCCTTTTCAAAAAAAGTGTTTAGTACTAGTTTTTGTTATTTTTTTTTAAACGCGAATAACAAATAAGTAATATATTTTTTCCATGAATTGCTTAATGTTTTTAATATAAAAATATGTTTATTACTCCCTCCGTTTCACAATGTAAGTAGTTTTAGAGAAAAATATTTGTTTCAAAATGATTGTTGTTTTCACTTTTCAATGCAAAATTTAATGTATTTTTGGTTTTTTGACTCTTTATATTCTGCATAATGATTTATTATTAGTTGGTTTGTTTTGGAATGCGGTTTTTATCTTGGAATGTTTAAAATTAATAATTTTCTTAATAGTTGTGCCCTAACCTTAAACTACTTACATTGTGAAACAGAGGGAGTAACAAATAATCATCTTTAGAGAAATCTGATTATAATGTTATGTAATTGAGCAAACTTTTGGAGTGTGAAAAGGAAAATTTACTAATATCACAAATGTAGCACACTATGATCTACAAGCGCAATCAATGATTGTGGTAGCAACAATGTCATTACATAATTTTATTCGAAGATCAACAAATAACGATGAAGATTTTCAAAATTACGAACAAATAGAAAATGAAATGCATGATTAACCTGTTTCAGATGATGATGAAGAAGTTCAGAGAAGAGATTACGTGCCAACTGGTGATGCATATATGGTTGGTATTCGAGACAGCATTGTAGATTAGATATGGAGAATTGGTAGATAATTTTTTAAGAAAAATTTAGTCTTTTAATTTCAATATCTTCAATAATAATATAAGATATAACCTTTGCAAACCAGAGAGACTTACAATGTAACCTTTGCAAACTACCTTAATCATGGCAGATTACAAAATATACAAGACGTTATATCGAACGTCTCAACTGTGTCAGATCTGCCATGATTCATGAAAGAGTTGACATAAAATATATATCTTTTATAGCTTGGGAGGGTAAATTCTTTACTGATCAAGTGTCTATAGTAATAATTAGCATCCGATGGGAGATGGCTACATCACTGTGATGTATGCACGTATAAAAAACCTCAGAATTGATGCCAAATGTCATCACTCCTCAAAAAGTATCTATATGATTTAAAGTAGTCACTCATGAAACAAAATCAATGATTTTATGAATTCTTGAAAACAAATGGGTATACAAGGAGCAGTAAAGATCCATGTGTGTACTTCAAAGGAAATACGGTAAATGACAAAAATCTTCTATTAATATATGTTTATGACATATTAGCTTCTTCGCAGGATACAAAAGTAATTCTGAAGATAAAGTAGAGTCTTATGGAAGTACTTCAGATGATAGTTTTAGGCCGAGCAACTCGCATACTTGACATGCACATCATAGACAAAGAAAAAGGAGTATTAAAGCTTTCTCAAAAGAAGTATTTAAAACATGCTATTAAATATTTGAATATGCAGGAAGCTAAATCTATTATAACACCATTCAATTCTCAATTCAAGTTAATGAGCTTAACATAAGACGAATCAATAGTTGAAGCTGAATTTATTGATAAAATACCATATGCTAATGCTGTTGGAAGCATAATCGATGCAATGATACGATCCATATCAGACTTAGGTTATTCTATGTGTATGATTAGCGGGTTCTTGGCCACACCACGAATAATTCGTTAGGCACTTGTGAAATGGATTAAGATATCTATCAGGAGCTTCTAGTTTGTGTTTAACAATTCTATAAAGCAAGAAAATTTTGATATTGGTGATTTGTACTATACAACTAACCTAGATAAATATAGGTTAGTATTTGACTATGTTTTCTAGTAGCTTGAAATATTGTAAGTTAGAGATAACACTTAAGAGTGTTGTTACATTATGTACTAGATAGGTTATATATGGGGCACTGACATTAATATTTTCAATAATAGCAACTATGAAAGAAACCCAAAAAAAGAGTTCAATGTAAGGCCTCAAATCAGAGTATCGAGCTCTGAAATCAAAGTACGGCAATAGTTAAATGTCCACCTCGATCCAGAGAAGTTTCTACTTGAGGTGACAAGGAAAGAATAATGTAAATCAAGCCAATATGCTGTCCTCAAAGCCTCGAAGCCAAAACTAAGAACAAATTCCAAACATTCAACAACGCAAGGACGCCATCCAGCCAAAGCTTTAGAGGAGAATGAATCAAATGATGAAAATAAAAAACCTTCAAGACAATTGAACATAAGCTAGGTAGCGTTGCACTTAACCTAAGGATAGAAAGCACCAAAACAGTCAAGAAGTACAACATCACTAGTTGAACCAGAGGCCCCAAGTTCTACTTGGTTTGCTTGAGAAGAAGAGGGCATAGCTTGCTTGCCATGAAATGTTGAATTTGTCTCAGCAGCATTTGGAGCATGCCAAGCTGTCTGTCTGGTTAGGGAACGTTCTTGAGCATATTAGGTATGAGGAAGTAGGAGATACAACTCTATTTTGTGAGGTATCATTTCTTAAGGGAATTGGTGAATGATGGAATCATACAGCTTGATTATTATGCAACACAAGAGCAGAAAGCTGATTTTATTGATAGTAGGATTTTTCCGGGTCAATTCCTATTACACTATCATGTCGTTGTAGTGATAATAGGTGTCAATCCAAATGGGTGCAGATATTAACCACTCTAGATGCAATGGATTCCACTAATTCAAGTCAAGTATTTAAAATTGGTTTTTCTAACAAGTCCTATACAAACAAACGTGCATAAAATGTACTAGACATGAAAATCGACATGCATGAAAATAAATTCTAAGGAAAGATAGCAAGTAAAATAAAGACAGGAAATGAAATGAGGGTAAAGTGCAATCAATAGGGGAAACAGTTCCTGAGGATAAGAGTTATTGACTAGTGATCCTTCCTGATTCTCTTAAATGCCTAACATACCTCAATCAATGAGCTATTCCC
>OVBE01013031.1:0-12986 GCA_900406425.1 Iberis pinnata
ACAACTTGCCGATTTACCCTCCTCCGTTGCACCACCGTGTTACCCTAGAGAGCATTTCAACCTTTTAACTAATGCGAAAAGTCCTTACCGATTAATATAAGTGAAACAATAATAGCTTGAAATATATTAATTGAAGTACTAGTGTGCGCATCAAAAAAGCAAATACACATTGAGACGTAATTCATTGTTTCCCTAGAAAAATCACCTACTTATTGTATATCTTCTTATAATATTACTTTTTCCGTATTTAAAATTTTGGGGAAATGTATAAATATCTTCAACATTTGAAAAAAATTATTTTCAACTCTCAAGTGTTCCAGAAAAATTTATAACTTTTATGATTATTCCATTTCATTTCAACTTTTTGTTGACTTAATCGTTTTAGTCTAACAAAACTTAACATCAATGAAATTTATATGAATGAATTTTGTTGAGACTAAAATGATTTGTTTAATAAAAAAATAGTAAAGCCCAAATTTATAAGATGAAGATTTTTTGGTATTTTCTTTTATAAAGAGTGCTGACAACAAATTAAGTGGTGCATAAACAAAAATATTGGGAAGCGGTGTATTTTAAATGCAGAAAAATATATGCTAAAAAAAAAAACCGCAGGTCGAACAAAATATGCATTGCCAACTTATTTTTGAATGCTAAGAAAATAACATGTGATACATAAAAGTTTTTGAATTGTAACAAAATAACATATGTAAACGAAATTATAGTTATTCGCTATATAATACAAATTTAGTATTAATTAATGAATAATATATAATCTTTATGATTATTTATTATAAGTAAATAACTATTTAAAAAAAAAAATTTCTTAATTTTAAACGATAAAGGTACTTTCTTCATAATTTATTTTACTTTTTTGAGAAATAAGCGAATTACATTATATATATATATATTATACAAATCTAATGGTATTTTTTAATATATAGTTTAAATGTAATTTATCTATCTTAATTGCTAAATACAAATTACCTTCTCAAATTAAATAGGTTTACAAAAAAATATTAGTAAAAGGAAACTATTGCTAAGTATTCACGGATAAATCTTTGCACCAGAGTTTTCTCAGCCAATATAACCAAACGGCTCGTGATGTGTTATCTACCTATATCTACAAGAGTGAAAAAATATTTGTATCCAGAAAACGTCGTTGGACGGACCCCACAATTTGACATGTAGTAAATCATAGATTTCTTTGACATTATTCAAACCGCCTAAAAAATACTGTCTTATTTTTTTTGCTCAAAGGAAAACTTCACAATGTTGGAGTGACAAATTATTAAAACTATGAGACGAACCAAACATTTGATGGACCATTCTAGTAATTCGAGATGAAGGATGACCGATAAGTTTGTGTAGTAGAATAGGATCACCCGACGTTTTTGTTTGCAAGGCTGCTAGGCTTGAAATCCTCGAAACTGGTATAGGTCCTCTCCATTTCGTTCACTTGCTCCAATCAACATCCTCACAGTGCGGTCTCATAAAATCATCATTTTATGGGTGATTTTCCTAACCAAATAATTTTCAGGTCCAAGTCCAAATGATATTAAATTCATATGAAATCCATAAATATAATAAGCATTTGGAAGTGATAGAGTTGGGGTTAAGACAGCGAGCCCCTATTGTGATGAAACAACATTTTCACGGGCAATAAGTAAAACAGAAAGTGAAGCAACATGATAAAGATTCACTAGTAAGTCTCGATGGCCGGTCATGTGATGTGTTACTCCGGTGTCCAAGATCCAAACTGTATCATCATTATTACAACTTAAGCGATCACTGGTTTTTTCGAAGTTGATGACTCATTGTATGAGCTACCAATGTTCATCAAAAATGCAGGTAAGACCTTGGCGATCACGTTATGTTATTTCTGATGTATACCCTATGACAAAAAGATGTTTGGATTAAGAACTTGTGCTACATTGGAAAGTGGGCTAGATCCTCTGTTTCATGCTTGAGTGGAAGGTTGTGGCGTTCGGTTTTGACGTCTTTCACCCCACCAGTCCGAAAATCCAATAATCATGAAGCAACCAGAGGCTTCGTGACCCATACGACCACAAGTTGAACATTTTTAGGATGGATCACGATTTCTAGGGTTGAACTTGAAAGTAGCATAAGCTATTGGACGTTGGGCAGTCATACGAGACGTGGAAGAATGACTACTGGAAGAAAGCTAGGTCATGAACCTCATGAATGAGATGTCATTTGATAGATTTGACTGAAGAGTTTCATTATGTAACACTATTTGATAGATCATATCGAGATCCGCACTGGTGTAATAGTACAAAGTTGAGATCGAGTAACACCATGAACCGCATCATCAAGACTAGCCAAAAAATCATGTATGCAGAGTGTCTCAATTTCTTTCTCCTGGGCTAGGTTTAAATCACATAGGTATTTTCCACAGGTGCAACTTCTCGAAACCATACATTCGAAGATGCCATCCCAATACTAGGTAGGTCACTCCTCCAAAACATTCATCAATTGTGGAACTATTTTTCTTGCCATTTGAAAGCGAGTTTCAGAGTTGTTTTCTTTTTTGAATTATGTCCCACATGTCTTTGGTGAATTCACGCGTCGACTATCGATTTGGGAATTGTTATATTAGTTTGTGAATTGTTCTATTGATAAACCCAATTTTTTTGCAAGGGCTCAGGGAAATGTGGAGATTAAGAGCTTATTCATGGTAGTTGGACCCATTGAGAAGAGATTGAGAATAACCGCAATGGTGTTATGATTAGCAGTGAGATTTTATGGAGTAAACATTTTATGTGTAGCAACAAGAGACATCGTAGAAGGCTCTCTTCTCAAAAAATTGATTCAATACCGAGAGGCAGAAGAACAAACTGAAAGAAAAATCAAACAAATACAAAGATTTACGAGGGAAAAAAATTATTTTGGTCGTGCTCTCATACCGTGAAATTTTTTATAGAAGAATGTCAAGTCGTAACTCTATTCAATCATAAAATTCTCCTTTTATCCATTTATGTATCGTTAGCCCTAAATTATTAACCAATCAAAATACATAATCTTACACTGTATAGAAATAGGAATGTAACTTAAATTACTTCCAATATCATCTTCTATTGGGTTGTTGATTTTTTCATCCACAAACAACTATTGTTCAAACTTTTTTCCACTTGAAATTCACGGGTGAACTTAATTGCACAAAAATTTATATTTTCCTTAATACCCAAATTAGTCGATTAAAAGTATTTCCTTCTCATTAATTAAATTTGGTAGTTACGATTGTTAGCCTAATTAAACACAATTATAACTCGCGATGAGACATTATCCAAATTATTTCTCAAGCCTCACTGCTTCTTTACAAAGTTTCGGCCTTCAAAACTATGATTTCGTTCTCTGCAATCTTACTCTACATGGAAGAACTTTCAAATCATTATAACTATTTCTATTTATTTAGAATTTCCGATGATCTGAAACTACAAATTTCATTACTCTATCTAATTGTCTACACTTTAAAGTAAAAATAACTGTCTCTCACAAATCGCTAGTACCTGCCAGCAGCAAAGCTAAAGATGCAAATAGACATTCAACCCATGATAACACTTCTCCAGAATGTGAGATTCTGGTAAATAATAAGATTAGTAGAAGAGTGGTGGTGTTCTTCATTTCACTACACAAGACATCTGCGTTTGAGTTGTAGAGGAAGAATCTGAGTAATGTCCCATCGCGATTTCTAATCACGTATTATTAGGCTAACACTCTAATGTCTTTGCATTTTACGTGTTTTAGGAAGTCATTTATCGTTTTTTAGGTTCATTTAGATGTCAACATGTTGCATTCATTGGTTTTTTTGTAGTAAGTTTGCATTTTTAGGTAGTTCTACATTAGCATTAGCATACATGTGCATTTTGGAGATGTTTCAGGTACTTAGGGAATTTTTAGAACAACATGGGAATTTAGAGAGGGAGAAAAAGGTGAATAACCAAAAGTTGGACTTGATATCAAGGCCAGACAGACTCGAGCAGGGCCCGAGATCCAAATCATCATTTTATGGGTGATTTTCCTAACCAAATAATTTTCAGAGACAAATAAATTCATATGAAATCCATGAATATAATAAGCTTTTGGAAGTGATAGAGTTGGGGTTAAGATAGCGAACCCCTATTGTGATGAAACAACATTTTCACGGGTAATAAGTAAAACAAAAAGTGAAGCAACATGATAAAGATTCACTAGTAAGTCTCGATGGCCGGTCATGTGATGTGTTACTCCGGTTTGTTACTCCAAACTATATCATCATTCTTACAACTTAAGAGATCACTGGTTTTTCCGAAGTTGATGACTCATTGTATGAGATACCAATGTTCATCAAAGGTTGAGAAATGGTGTTATCAAGAGCTCAGGGAGATGTGGAGATTAAGAGCTTATTCATGGAAGTTGGACCCATTGAGAAGAGGTTGAGAAATAACCGCAATGGTGTTATCATAAGCAATGACATTTTATGGAGTAAACGTTTTATGTGTAGCAACATGAGACATCGTAGAAGGCTCTCTTCTCAAAAAATCGATTCAATGCCGAGAGGCAGAAGAACAAACTCAAAGAAAAATCAAACAGAGACAAAAATTTACGAGGGAAAAACAATATTATTTTCGTCGTGCTCTCATACCATGAAATTTTTGTATAGAAGAATGTCAAGTCGTAACTCTATTCAATCATAAATTTCTTCTTTTATCCATTTATATACCGGTAGCCCTAAACTATTAACCAATCAAAATACATAATCATACACTGTATAGAAATAGGAAAGTAACCTAAATTACTTCCAATATCATCTTCTATTGGATTGTCGATTTTTTCATCCACAAACAACTATTGTTCAAACTTTTTCCATTTGAAATTCACGGGTGAACTTAATTGCACAGAAATTTATACTTACCTTAGTACCCAAATTAGTCGATTAAAAGTATTTCCTGCTGATTAATTAAATTTGGTAATTACGATTGTTAGCCTAATTAGACGCAATTATAACTCGCGATGAAACATTATCCAAATTATTTCTCAAGCCTTTACTGCTTCTTTACAAAGTTTCCTCCTTCAAATCTATGCTTCCATTCTCTGCAATCTTACTGTACATGGAAGAAATTTCAAATCATTATAACTATTTCTATTTATTTTAGAATTTCCGATTTTCTGAAACTACAAATTTCATTAGTCTATGAAATTATCTATACTTTAAAGTAAAACAAACTGTCTCTCACAAATCTCAACTACATGCCAGCAGCAAAGCTAAGTATGCCAATAGATATACAACCCATGATAACACTTCCCCAAAATGTGAGATTCTGGTAAATAATAAGATTAGTAAAAGAGTGGCGGTATTCTTCATGTCACTACACGAGACATCTGTGTTTGAGTGGTAAAGGAAGAATCTGAGTAATGTCCCATCGCGATTTCTAATCACGTATTGTTAGGCTAACACTCTGATGTCTTTGTATTTTACGTGTTTTAGGAAATCATTTATCGTTGTTTTAGGTTCATTTAGATGTCAGCATGTTGTATTCATTGGTCTTTCTTAGTAAGTTTGCCTTTTTAGGTAGTTCTACATTAGCATTAGCATACATGTGCATTCTGGAGATATTTCAGGTACTTAGGGAATTTTTAGAACAACATGGAAATTTAGAGAAGGAGAAAAAGGTGCATAACCCAAAGTCGGACCCGATATCCAGGCCAGATAGACTCGAGCCAGGAACAAGATCCAACTTGACCATCCATCTTCACCAACTCGACCACACGTCGAGTTCCACTCGATCACGACCATCTCCACTCGACCATACGTCGAGTTCCAATTGATCACGACCATCTCCACTCGACGACGTGGACTCGATCACGGCCATCTCCACTCAATGAAACGTCTCAAAACAAAGGCCTAGATCAGGACTCAACATGGAATCGAGCAAGACATGTCTTCACCAACTCGACGTGACCACGAGCAGTTCCTAAAACGAACTCCATCAGTCCCAGAAAAAATCTCGACCAGAACATGAAACTGGACTCGACCAGCCTGCAACATAACTCGAACTCATGTAGAGCTCAACTCGACCCCAGTTCGAGACAGCCTTAAAAATCAAGCTAAATCATTATGAATTGTAATCAATTGTCTGTTTTTCATTATGAATGTTCTTGGATGATCATATCATTTTATTTCATTGAATCAAGTTTCTGTTTATGATTTCTTGAGTTTTACGTTTGTTTTAGCTTTAGGATCACGAATATTTTGTTCATGTTGATCTTTCCCTTCATTTTCTGGTTTTGATCACCGTTTTCTGGGTTTGTTCTTGCTGTTTTCTGGATTTTTGTTCTTGCTGCTCTTGATGATCATATTCTAGGTTTTTCTTGATTCTTCCTGTTCTTCGGAGTTTAACTTTTGATCCTAATGATTTGTTAGTAGTTTAATTTTTTGAGTTTTCTGATTTCGTGGTCATAATGAACAGTGAGTAGTGTTCCAGGTTTCTGAGGATGGGGTAGATTAGTGTTGAATCCTTGAATCCCCTAGATATTTAAGCTTGATTGTTCATTTTCTTTTATGTTTCATTGATCTTAATGCCTATTTCTCTCTGATCAATTGAAATATGATCTTAGATATTTTTACACCTAAATGGCGTCTGATGAAATGTCTAAACAAGGTGATTTCAGAGATTTAGATTCCTAGCCCAAGAGATTGGTTGTCTAGGGTGTTTATTGACTTTAACAGATTGTTTCTTCATGCATGCTAGGTAGTGTTCTGTTAACGAGAGTTAGGTATGGATATTGCTTAGTTTGAGATCATCTATCAAGATATTGAATTTGATTGTATATGAATCTGTTGTCTAGGGATTTTCTCTTAGATGAGGTATGTTAGACATCTAGGTAGATCAAGGATAATGACTAGTCAATTACCCCTATCCTCAGGAATTGTTTTCTTTGATTGCATTTTTAGTACCATCTTTTCCCTATTTTTAGATTACTTGATGTTTACTCCTTAGTTTTCTCTTATGCATGACAGCTTTTATGTTATGTTTTTATTTCCAGTTTGTTCTGTTTGTTTAGGACTATTAGTTACACTTTTATTTATTTGGCTTGAATTAGTAGACCCATTTGCATCTAGAGTTGTTAATAACTACACCTGATTGAATTGACACCTACATCTAGTGTAATAGGAATTGAACTAGTAAAAATTATGCTATCAATTTGGCGTTGTTGCCGATTGGGTGAAGCTCAAGAAATGATGGTATCAAATGATGAATGCAATGCCATAATGGCAGAGAAGCAAAAAGATCCTGACTCATTTACTCTACCATGCTCCTTAGGTAAATTAACCTCCAACAAATGCCTTGTGATTTAGGAGCGTCCATAAACCTGATGGCTATCTCCGTTGCCAAGAAAATGAGGTTCTATGAGTATAAAGCCTCCAACATATCTTTGATTTTTGCAGAGAGATCCTTTAGGAACCCTCATGGAGTTTTGGAGAACTTGCCTATCAAAAATTAAAAGTGTAGAGATACCCACATACTTTATGGTTTTGGATATGGATAAGAAACCAAAAGATCCATTAATCTTGGGAAGGCTGTTTTTAGCTACGGTCGGAGCTGTGATCAATGTGAAGAAGGTCAACATCAGATTGAACATGGGGAATGATCCAAAGATGACCTTCAATATCAAGGAAAAGACAAAGAAGCCTAAAATCCAAGTTAAGCTATTCTCTATCAAGGAGATTATGAGAACAATCATGAAGATGGGTACTCAAGCAGTGATTCATTGGAGTACTAGTTGATGAAGGACCTAAACAAGGCTTCAGAGCATCAAGAGGCATTGGGGGGGGGGGGGACCAAANTTTTTACATAATGAGAGGAAACAAACAATTTAACGTTGGCAATTAGAGTAAGCAAACTGTCTATTTCAGAAGAAGCAGACTCTGAGCTCAAGCACCAGTTTGAGAAAAGCCAACCTAAGCAACCCAGTTCAGGCATAATCAAGGAGGTTCTACCAGATGGATCAACCTCAAGAGTGGTGATCAAGTATTTCTACTCAACCCAAGGCTCAAGCACTATCCAGGGAATGTAAACCCGAAATGCTCCAGGAACTTCATAATCAAGGAGGTTCTACCAGATGGAAAATCACACTTGTTGTGGAACCAGATAAGCAATCAAAAGTGAACTACCAATCCAACCCAAACAATGGTGGTTGGATAAGTCCAGGAAGAAAACCTGGTGAAGGAATCTCGGTTCTCTTTGGAGAACCGTCTCAAGGTTACTAGAGTTTAAACAGGTTGTCAAGCTCAGAGACTATAAACAAGCTCGCTTGGGAGGAAGTCTCATGTCTATCCTTGTATATAAAATTTTTCTTTTAAATTCATGTTTAATTTTTCTTTTAACGCATTTAGGTTTTGTTTGGTTTTGTTTGTTTTAGGTACCATAGATCGTGTCGCGAACACTTGGCATCCGAAACAAGGGTTGATCGAGCCAGAACAAATTTGGTCGAGCCCAACTTCATATTTGGTCGAGTCCAACGATTTCCACATCGAGCCAAAAAAAAATTTCACATCAAGCAAAAACATTTCTCATTGAGGTCATCTCCATATGACCATTGTATGATCCGCTGCATTTCCATTTATTTTTGCTTTATTTTATGTGTGTTTTTGTGTGTTTTTGTGTGTTTATGCTTATGTTTTCTGTCAATCTCCTAAACTCTCCTGAGAATTTGAATTACACAAGAGACTGTGTAATTTAAGTTTAGGGAGGGTTTACGGGCTATCTATCTAATGAAGTTTGTGTTTGTTTTCTTAAACTCCAATTATGCATAGCATCTAAGGCAGAGAAAAACCATAAAAATTTGATTTTTTTTTTTTTAAATCGTTTTCTAAAAACAGAGTGATCATGTAGATGCATTAGCTTGTTAAGATTGTGTTTAATTTTGTCTACTGCATTTGCATAGGGAACTAGGATGATAGTAACCTTGTAAGTATGTTGTTTTATTAGGTAGTGTCAATGCCCTGGTTATTAGTTGTCTAATACATTCTGATTAATTCTGAACTAAGACTACACCATACTTGGAATGTGAAATTGCATGATCCTTTCTTTTATGAACCATGATGTGATATGAAATTTATCTCAACTTATTGGAACCTAAACTTGACATTTAATTATCATGTTTATGCACTGGATTTGAACTCATGGGTAGTATATACATATTTGGATTATCTTCTACGTTTTACCACTCTTGTTAATCTAAATAGACTACCCACCCTTGTATTTTTCCTTTTTTCAAGCCATTTATAAATTTTTGAGTGTTAGGTCTTTTTATGGAATGAGCTTGATAGAATGTGTTAGGCTTGAACTGACAGGAATATAATCTCATGTAGTTATAGCTCACCATTTTTGGACTAAATATGACTAGGTGGGGTTCGATTCTGGGTATTGGGGTTGGGTTGAAAATGAGGAAAACATGTTGGGAATCTGGTAAAAGAAATAGAAATGGTTGTGAATTCTTAGATGAGGAACGAAAAAGAGAAGAAAACCGAATAGTCCAGTAAAGGATTAAGGGGGTAATGATATGAAAAGTATGGTTCATGCAAAAACAGAAAAAGGAAATGATAAGGAAAAATGCCAAAGACCCAAGAAGTTAGTGAAAAATGAAAAAGATTGGAAACCATAGGTGGTAAAAAAAGGAAATACCAATCCGCTAGAAGTTGATAAAGAATGAAACCTCTCCTAAAAATTGTTAAGGAAAAAATGAAAAAGGGAAAATTGTAAACCATGAAGATCACTTTGAGCTTTAAAAGGATAGAGTCATGATCTCCTATTGGGTTTACAATTAGGAAATTTTTTTAGCTTCGGTGACTTTGGGTTGAATGGATTTTGTTCTTATATGCATCTAAGTATTCTTACCTTTAGCATTTTGCTAAAACTCATTCCCTTTCTGAGAGATCCCAGTTCTGAAAATATTAACCAATGCATGAAGGGGCCATTTTTGTCCCTTAACCAATCTCTTAGCCAAATGAGTTCAATGAATGTGCGTAGCTTGATCCATGGTTTTTGATTAATGAATGTTAAAGAGATAAATGGATTTGAATGCATTGTGTAAGCTAGAACTGATCTGAATTGAATTTTGATGAGCATGGTTAAAGTTTTTACATAGGATGAGATGGAGATTGCATTTTATAATTAGTAACATGGACATTGATATTCCTTATTTATCAGCATGTTTTGGTTATGAGTTTTCATTTTCAAACTTCTCTTTCAGATTTAGGAATTACTTGCTTGAGGGCAAGCAAGGATTTAGGTTGGGGGAGTTGATGTCGTCACCAACTCGACCACACATCAAGTTTCACTCGATCATGGCCATCTCCACTCGACGACACGTCTTAACACGATGGGCTCGATCGGGATTCAACATGGACTCGAGCAGGACCTGTGATAATAGGGATTTTGAGTCCCGGGTTATCAATCAACCCATCGTTGTAGTATAGATGATGGGTTTTGTCAATCCATAATGAGAGTGTACTAATCAATGTGGATGTATTGGATGCTTTAAAGTCAAGCTAAATGTTAAAAGGGGAATTGGTTGCTAAATGGTCATAAGTGCAATGAATGTAAAAAGACATAAAACAGAGAGAGGCTTAAAACACTTTTGGATGCAAAACAGAGTAAGAGCAAGAAAGGGTAAAAGTGCAATCAATGTAAAGTCGTTCATGAGGACAAGGGGTAATTGACTTGGGAATCCATCTTGGGCTACCTAAGTACCTAAAATACCTCAAACAATGAGCTGACCCCTAGACAGTAGCTCTACAAACAATCAATTCCAATTCCTTGGCAACCAATCTCAAGCAAAGCAATCACATACTCAACTTTTGGATGCAAAACAGAGTAAAAGCAAGAAAGGGTAAAAGTGCAATCAATGTGAAGTCGTTCCTGAGGACAAAGGGTAATTGACTTGGGAATCCATCCTGGGCTACCTAACTACCTAACATACCTCAAACAATGAGCTGACCCCTAGACAGTAGCTCAACAAACAATCGATTCCAATTTCCTGGCAACCAATCTCAAGCAAAGCAATCACAGACTCAACTGTCGTCATAGACAGTGACTACCTAGCAGGCATTAACCACTACTAATCTAGCTAACTCGTTTCCCACATCTATTCACAGAGAAGGGGAAACGAATATCTAAAACCCCCTCGGTCCGGTCACCTCCAATCACTCACCTTTTGGTGTTGGAGGGCCTAATGGCGGGTCTCTGTCCCTTCTGGGTAGGAGTACAATCAATATTAAGCTGAGGAGGAACAAAAAGGATCTAAGAAACAAACAACTTAGGTACCTAAGCAAACCCTGAACATCAACCCTAATCTACCCCCATCCTCAGGAACTTGGATGACTACTCGCTACTCATGGGAGTATAAGCAGATGAAACAGCAAACATAACTTCGAATGTAAACATGCAGATCTAAGAAGAACAACAAGAACACAAACCAAGAAATGAAGAACAGCAATGAAATAATAAGCTAAACAAGAGATTAAAACTTAAAACGAAAATCAACAAGAACCAGATATGCAATAGGGTAAAGCTAAGCAAGGAAACTAAAGAAAAACAAAAGATTAACTAAAGACTTGAAAGAAAAATGGTTTTTACACCAAGAACATCAAGAACAAAACTAAGAAAATGAAAACCTAAGACAAAACCTAAAAAGGAAAGAAAAACTAAAGCTTGTGCAAATGGAGGCGAATTAGGGCTTTTATAGTGTTCAGAGAAAAGCCCTAATTTGAACTAAAGAAAAAATGCTAATCATTGTCTTGGATCTTGGGCCTTAATTCAGGTGGTATCCAGATTTGAGTTGGTCGGGTTGGAGCGTGTTTGCCTTCGAGTAGGTGAGTGCACGATCGATCTGGGCTAAGGATGCTTGCTTGGGATCAATCCAGCTGAGATGCGTCCAAAGTGCGTCTGAGGTTGGGATCGATCCCGGCACTGAGTGCCAGAGATCGATCCAGACCTTGGTGGGATCTATCTCATTTGTTTCCTTCTTAGTCCTTCTACATCTTTGTGCACTTCCTTAGATTCATTTGAGACTTCACCAAAAACGTTGAAAGAGAGAGAGGGGGATCGATCTGAAGTGGTTGTGGGATCGATCTGGTAAGTGTCGGGATCGATCCTGCAAGTGTTGGGATCGATCCCGAGTTTGGATCGATCATGTTTCGACGCCAAAATGCCTGAGATCGATCCTGTATAGTATTGGGATCGATCCTGCCTTGGTCCTGAGGTAAGTCCAGTCCATTCCATGCTGATTGTTGAGTGCTGCTCCATTCAACGTTAAGTGCTGCTTTTCTGAAATTCCTCAAATCCTTCCCNCGAAAACTCCAGAAAGTCCTGAAAAGTCTCCAAAATGCGTACATATGCAAATTCTAATGCAAAAGTCCTAAAAATCCTAACCTTAATGAAATCAACCATAATTGTGATGTATGCACGCTTTTAGACCTCATAATTCAGAAGTCTGGGAGTGAGGTTTGAAAGTGGGAACTCAGAACCAAAACATGTTGCAAACACATGTAATGTTAATGTCCTGGTTACTAGTTCTAGAATGCAATCCTAAGTTCATCCTACTTAAAAACATTAGCCATACTCATCAAAATTTATCACAGATCAATTCTAACTTCCACCATGCATTCAAATCCGTTCGTCCCTTTAACATTCATTAATCAGGAACCATGGATCAAGTCATGTGCCTTCAATGAACTCATTTGNGAATGAGCTTTAGCAGAAGGCTAAAGGTAAGAACACTTAGATGCATACAGAAATAAGACCTCATCTATCCAATGCTATTGAAACCTAAGTTTCCTAATTCTACCTAGAGATGCGTCCAAGTTCTACCCTTTTGACACTTCAAGTGATCAAACCCATTTTCATCCCCATTTTTCATTTTTTTCTTTGTTACCCTTAGGAGAGACTTCTCTTTTGTAGATGATGCTAGCTGCTTCAGGAACT
>OVBE01013032.1:0-12985 GCA_900406425.1 Iberis pinnata
GAACAAAAGAGAGAAAAAATCCTAAGACAATAACCTAAAATGGCAAAATAAGGCTTCACCCTAAAGATGGGGGCGTTTTTGGGTTTAAATAGTGTTCAGAAAAAACCCTAAAAACGCTAAAAGACAAAACGCAATCATTAGTCTTTATCTTTAAATCTGGTGTGTGCAGGAATATCCTGAACTTTCTTTGATAGAGTTGGTGAGTTGATTGTCCGAGGTGGAAAAATGCCTGGCTCGACGTGTANTGCTCGACCAAAAGGTGGTATTGCGTCTTAATGTCAAAGTTGCCATGACTCGATGAGAGGTGGAAATTGGCTCGACCAAAATGAAGCATGACTCGACGTAAAATGGCTCAACATGAAGGAGATTTGGCTCAAGGTGAAGGAATCCGCGGCTTGATGTGAGGGAGTTTCCGGCTCGACGTGGGAGTGTTGCCTTGGCTCCATGTCGTGAGTTGTGCGGCTCGAACAAAATGGATTACTTGGCTCGATGTAAGGGAGAGTGTGGCTCGATGAAAGTGCTTGGATGGCTCGATTAAAATGCTTGGATGGCTCGATGAAAATGCTTGGAATTGGCTCGACGTAAAACTTGGACATGGCTCGATAAAAATGGCTCGATGGAACATTTCTCACGGCTCGATGAGAATAGGGTGTCGGCTCGATGAGGTTGTGAAATGCGGCTCGACATCAAGTGAAGATATGGCTCGATGTAGAAGTTAGGCGGCTCGATGAAAATGATGGCCTTGGCTCGAGGTGAATTAGATGGCTCGATGTAGAGTGAAGATGGCTCGATGAAGAGGAGTGTGCATGACTCGATCAAAAGTTTGCTTTGGCTTGATGGGAAATGAATGTTGGCTTGATGATAAATGAATGTTGGCTCGATGAGAACTCAACATCCTTGCATTTTCCTTAACTTTTCCAAGTTTGCCTTAATGTTCCGGAAACTCCTGAAATCCCTGAAAAATCTCCAAAATGCATATGTATGCAAGTGCTAATGCAAAATTTCCTGAAAATGCAAATTTACTAGAGAAGTCTTGTAAATGCAATATATTCACATCTAAATGATCCTAAAATAAGAGTAAATGACTTCTAAAAACTACTAAAATTTAGAGACATCATATAGCCTCAAAACCCGATCCCATGAAGGAAAACTAAAATAATTTACTTTTTGTAAAATAAATTGTACCGTAATACTGTTTTATTATATATTACCCGAAATCCGGCCCCTGAAAACTAATCCGGCCCCAATAGAATTGACATCGGTCTAACATGGGTCCTTTAATATTATTTTATGTCATATTTTAACATGAACAAAAGTGCATCACAACTATTGTTGTAAAGTGAGTTGGGTAGTTTAGGAATAGGTCAGTCTCAAAATTCAAGTGTGGATGTTGAATAAATCTGATTAAACAACTTTGTAAAAGGGTTTAGATGGTTTATAATATGAATTGAGCTATTGATAATTTATGTCTTTCTATTCTATGTCGTATTTGTTACTTAGACATTTCAGTTAGTATAAGAGCGGGACAACCAATTTAGGTTGAGATACTAGATAAAACATGGATATATCAAAGGAGTTAATTGCTGTTCAAAAAAATGTCATGCTGGATGAAGGAAACTTTGGACACTGGAATGCTCGAATGAGGCATGTTTTTCGAGGAATTCATGAAGATGCATGGACTGCTATAGTTAAAGGGTGGAAAGAACAAACTGTTCTCGATGAAAATCGAAAGGAGATTACAAAACCTAGTGAAGTATGGATAGAAGCAGAAAAGAGTGCATCAATGTACAACTCAAAAGCTCTTACGAATATCTTCACAGCTATTGATCTTGATCAATTCAAAATTATACAAGGTTGTGAATCCGCAAAAGAAGATTGGGATACGTTAATCAACCACTTCGAAGGTGATGCAAGTGTAAAACGCACTTGAATTGACCATATGGCCTCTAAATTTGAGAATTTGAAGATGAGACCAGATGAATATGTTGGCAGCTTTACATCAATGCTTAGAATTCTTGCAAATGAAACATCTGTACTAAGGAAAAAGTACAGAGAAAAGAAGCTTGTGAAAATTCATTTAAGATGTCTTCTTAAATGATTTGCAGCTTATAAAGATGTGTTAAATATGACCATACACACTGATGACGTGAAATTTGACAAACTAGTAAGGATGCTCAAAGCAGAAGAGTTAGACTTCTAACCGAATCAAACACTAACCAGAAGGGGATTGCTTTCACTGAAAATTAGGAAGATGAGAGAATTCAAAGAATGGAAGAAAACATGAGCCTCTTAGCTAGAAAATTCAACAAGATGATTAAGAGAATGAAAAAGGTAAAACTCGTACCTTCAAAGGACAGCAAAACTGTGGAGATCGTGGATCAAAAAGTGAAGAATGGTCAAATAAGAAGAAAGATATTCAGTGTCACGAATGTGAAGGGTATGGACACTTTAAGAGAGAATGCCCACTAGCAAAGGGTTAATAGTGGTGTTGCATCGAGTGTAAAGTATTTGGCATACAAGACTTGAATGTCCTAGTATACTGAAAGGAAAGAAGAAATCACTTATGTGTTTCAGTGATACATATTATGAGATTGACAACGATTCTTATGAGGAATTATTGATGAACTTTGTTGCTTTATCCTCTTTAAAAGATACCGATGAGAAGTTAGCTATTTAAACAGAATCAGATATTGGTTCAGATGAAGATGGAGAAATTGATCCGGAGGCTGAATACTTATATTATGTTTTTAATGTATTTTAAATCTTAGTTTGCATTCATTCTAAGTAGATTTACTTGCATATAAGTTAGTTTAACATGCACTTGCATGGCATTTCATTTGTTCATGTGATAGGAGTGGATAAGCCGGAAGCAAGGATCAAATGAGATCAAAAGATTCAAAAAAGGTGGCTGAACGACTCATAGCGGTTTAATGGACCGGTCAAAACAAACCGGTACAGGCAAGAAAAATCAACACTTTAACTTTCTCCTTATGGTTTAAATCTACTTTTGATTGCGTTAACCCAACTGTTTTTGGGTTACCCATTGCCATTTTTGGAGACTATATAATGTTTGTACACCTAATTTTAAAGATCTTATCTCTTTTTCTCTTAAGAACTTTGTAATCACTTTAAATCGTGGCTTGGTTTTAATTTTAAATCTTTGTTTTGATTGCTTTTCTATCAATCAAATCTTTTTCTAATCATAATTAAAAAAATTTCTATCCTTAAATCTTGTGTTTTCTCCATGATTAGTGAGTAGTTCTTCATAAGCATATGGGTTAGGTAGATTAGGGGATGGAATATGATGTTCAATGCTAACAATTAATGCTAATCTTTGATGTAAGATTCCTCTAAATAAACTAATTCACTCTCGTGGCGCTAATCCTTTTCCTAACCATGCAATTAAAACAATCTCTTGGATAATTACATAATCTTGAAACATTAAGATCTAATCTATGATAAACCACTAACTAACTAACACAATCTCTTGGCTAGGCCTCATTTAGCATTCAATGATTGGTTCAGGAATTTCATCGAACATCTTTCGGGCACAATTCATCCTATGATCTAGACTTGAGTGATTAAATTAAATCTAGCATTAAGATCATCTACTAAATGAAGATTTAAGATATCTAAGTCCTAAACATCATATTCCATCACCTAATCACCCTAATCTACCTAAACCAGGTACTTATGAAGAACTACTCACTAATCATGGAGAAAACACAAGATCTAAAGATAGAAATGTGTTGAATCATGATTAGAAGAAGATTTGATAGATAGAAAAGCAATAAAAAAAGATTAAAACTAAAATCAAGACAATATTAAAAGTGATTACAAAGTTCTTAAGAGAAAAAGAGATAAGACCTTTAAAATTAGGTCTAAAAACATTATATAGTCTCCAAAAGTGCCAATGGGTTAACCCAAAAATAGCTGGGTTAACCCATTAAAAGTGGTTTTAAATCAAAAGGAGAAAGTCAAAGTGTTGTTTTCCGGCCTGTACCAGTTTGTTTTGACCGGTCCATTTAACCGCTACAAGTCGTTCATCCACCTTTTTTTAATCTTTTGAGCTCCTTTGATCCTTGCTTCCGGCTTATCGACTCATACGAAATGCAAAGCAAATGCATGCTAAAACTAACCTATATGCAATAAATCTACTTAGAATAAATGCAAAATAAGAGTTAAAATGCATTAAAAACATAATATATCAACTCCCCAAACTTATCATTTTCTTGTCCTCAAGCAAAATCAAATGTATGTAAGAGAGAGAGAGGATTGAAAGTGGAAACCTCAGAACCGAAAGATTAAGCCAAAGTCTAGTGAATTAACATTTCAAACAGAATACATTATCAGTCCCAAACTAATATCACTACTCATTAAATCATTCATGCATCTTCACTATCCATTCTATTACGAAAATTAAGTAATCCACTTGTCTAGTCTAAGCTATCTTCCTACGTTCAATTTTAGATAGGTGAAGCATGCTCAAATAGTTATCTTGTAGGTTTCAATTGGTTAGGTCGAAAGGGGATTCCAATGTATCAAAAGAGAGTTTTCACACAATAATTAGGTTATCACTCAAAGAGAGTGATTGAGATAGCATAACCAAATTGAGAGAAAGGGCAATGAGGCATACATTCAACTTCCATTTATAATCATTTCCCAAAATCTTGTCTTATTATACCCATTCTTCAAACTTCCAAAACCATCATTCCGTTCTCATCTTTCCAATTTAAGCTTTCACTTTTCTCCACTAAACTCATCATTCTTCCCATATACTATATCGATTTTGCATTAGCTCTTTTTGTATACTCTAATCAATTAGGCTATTCTTTTTATTATTTGCAGTTTTCTTAACCTTTTCTTTTATGAAGCTTTGAGCTCTTTTCTTAGGGAATCCTTACATTTTACTTTTTAATCTAGTGGAGACTTATCATTCTTTCTCAAGCTCATTGCTTTCTTCCTTTCTCCTTTATCCCCTCCCCAAAAATTCTTCCTTAAAACTTTGATCATAATATTACTTCTACCCTTACCCTATTAGAATAAGCATTAGAAAAAATCATATGAATAAACTATTCAAACCGTTCAGAACATCCCAAAAACCCAAGCATTTCCTATCTTAAGTACCCTTCCTAATCGCTAGATGGTATCATCAATCTAGCCAAATGGAAGTTGTCGATTGTCGCCCCTTATACTCTTAATTTTTTGCCAAAACAATCACTAAAGAAATAAGGCCTGAAAAGTGTTTAGGTTTATTGGATTCAAAGGCGGAGAGGTAAATCTTCCTAAAAATGAGAATGACTGGTTTAGCCACAAGTGTTTGGGTTTTTGGGTGACTAAACTGTTTGGTGTTACTTACTATTTGGTTTAGCCACAACTCATTGATATCAACTGGTTTTAACACTTTTTGTGGGTATTTATACTTACTATTTGGTGTTATTCTAGTATTTTCCTTGTGTTTTTAGCATGTTTTCAGGAATTTAGGTGTTTGGGACGTTCTGGAGCAAAAATGATGATTTTTAGAAAACTTCAGGTGCAAATGGGCCAAAATGAGACAGAAGGATCGATCCAGGCTAAAGCATGTTCGATCCAGGAATTTCATTGAGGAGATCGATCCATCCTATAATAGATCAATCGCAAGCTCCTGGAGAACCTACATATTTTTAGATCGATTGATCCACACAAGATCGATCGATCCCTTTTCAAGCATAGATCGATCGATCCAAGCATGGATTGATCGATCCCTTTACACGATAAAGAATGGATTCAAGCAAAAAGACGCATTCGTCCTCAAGATCTATCAAGAGATTTCCTTATTATATTAGGCTTTTCTTATTTTATTAGATCAATATAAAATCCTTAGGCTTAGTTTTAGAAAAATATATACATATAATTAGATTCGAATTACTTTTGAGAATTCAGAGCTTTTTCATAGAGAAGAGATTTTCAACCCTGTATTTGGAGAAGAATTCTAAAACTCGGTCTTATAGTTTTAATACAATTCGAATTTTCTTTGATGTGTTTTCTGTTAATGATGATTGTTGATTCCTTGGTCATATCTGAGTAGTCACCTTGTTAGGTTGTAGGGTTTATCCCAAGGAAACCAGGTTTAATAGTTAAAGTTTGACATTATGAATTTGGATTGTTAGGTTCTTACTCTAGATATGTTATCATTGCTTGAATTAGTCTGATCACCTAGTTCATGATATTAGGGTAATAAATACAAATGGATTTGGTTTAGAAACCTGACCTAGTCTAGATGAGTAAGTGTTTCTGCTTGCGGAAGTATTGTCTTTGATGCTTATGAACATATCAAATCTGAAATCATTGCATGATTGAATTATTTATATACGGCGGGAGTTTGTATTTGGTAACTCGATTATAGGGGTCTAATACTTCGGGAGGAGATTAATATATTATAGTCTTTTGAGTTGAGAACTTTTTCCATATGAATAAATCTTGCATGTCAACCTTGCTTCAAACCTGAATACCTATGGAATTCCCTAACGCCTAACGTTTTTCTCGAATTGCTTACAATCGTTTTAAATCACTTTAAGTCAAACAATATTTCTCATTACCGTCTTAGCTAGAATTGAACGTTTGACTGAGTGTCGCACAATCTGATCTCTATGAGAAATCTACCATATCTATACTATAAAGATCTGTTCTTTGTAGTGTATAATTATGATTAAAACCTGAGTCTATCACTCATCAAGATATCTATTGAGCAAGCTAATTAGCAATTCAAATTTAGACCAAATAGTTATGAAGAAAACCTAAAACTAGCAAGCTTCAATACAATATTAGTAGCTTTTCAATTTCCGAGATCCAACACATGAACTTCAAGAATTTTCAAGACTACTAGAACGTTCAATCCAATCCATCACAGTTGCGATGCTAATTAGAAAAGCTAGATCTTAAACTTGACAAGGCATTATACTCATTGGTTTTCTATGAATATGCAACCTAGAATGAACTTAAGAAATGCTTAAATGCAACTAGATGCAATTTATGTTTTTTGAATTTTTGAAATTTTTTGATCTTTTTGGGTTTTCTTTAAAATTCTTAACTATTATCAATGCATGATAAGAAAAAAATTGAAACTAAGTTAGCAAAGGTCTCTCCCTCAAACTTAATTCACACGGTCCCTTGTGTGAAGAAGAATCCGGAGGAGGAGTGCCTTCTTTCTGATCGTTTGTCTACCACATCTAATATTTCTTGCATATCATGATCCTCAGGTTGTTGCGGTAAGGGTTGTTGGTCAAATCGGACACCGAGTCCGCATCCTCGGAAAGTTTTCCCTTTTAGGATGATAGATGCCAGCTTCTTTAGTTGCTTTACCAGTTTCCTCATTGTTCAATCTTGAAACAAGTTCCACCGGCTCAGATTCCTTTGCTCTTGGTACATATTGTAAAGGGCCGGGGTGAAAAGGCATGGAGGAAGGTCCATGATATTATCTAGCACATCCATATACGGTGCTTTGATCATGTGAATGACTGGTTGCGGACGCGGATGCCTGATGGCGGTTCACTACTCCAAAGGGCTCTTCTTTCATGTCGAAAACATGGCTTGGTAGTAACTATATGTTGTTGCGGTATGTGAAAGTGGTCCGGTCCGGGTTGGGAAGTAAAATGGTTGCCTTTGTCTCATCTTCATTGGCATACTGGTATAAGAACGTATAGCCGGATTCTTGTCTCACTTTTGCTACTAAGATTCGCATATTGTTGAGATATTGGATATCCATAAGCTTGGGCACGGTGTTCACATGTGGAAGTTCGATGTTGGCAGCTTTTAGGATTGGAGTAATCCATCCTCTAATGCACAATTGAGGTGTCCGGTCTTTCCGTGTCCTACCCAACCCTTAAGCGATAACAATATTCTCAAAAACAATTTTATCGTGCTTGGCCTGAATTTTTCTAGATCCTGAAAGAGCCCCTCATCACTCAATTCAGTGCGAATGAAATGTTCAAGACGTTTCCAAACTCCATCCCAGTCAATAGAGTCTCAACTTCATTGTAGATATCGAGCGTCCGCAAAGTGTTTGAATCCAAGAATATGGATTTGATAAAGGTTGTTCTTTGACGTTTTCTATCCAGGGGATCGTGAGGAGGAGGTGGCTGCAGTGTCAACATTGGTACATCATTATCGGCTCAGCTTTCTGCTGCCCTTCTACTAGTTCTCGAATGTCTACCGGAAGGCTCATTGATAGTGATTCTGCCACTACTCGTCATGTTTCCCGCTCTCAGTCGTTTGGTGGTGACTTTCTCAACCGCAATGTCTTTTCCTTTTTCTTTCCTTGTTGATTTCTTGGGAGTCGTGAGTTGTTCCTACAAATCCAAAAGAATCAACATAAATGATTATGCTCATCCAAACTCAATCGTACGTTTAAAAACTATCAACTCAAAATCCACCCATGACATTGTGATGTAACTCTAAACATTTTTAAATAAAGTTTCCAATAATGTGAATCCTAATCATAAAGCTCAAACTCAAATTTAAAGACTAGTGATATTTTGAGAATTATAGAAATTATACACTAATCTAGTTATTCTCTTGTATTTGGCATTAACACACACTACAAGAAAAGGTCTCATTGATAGCACACGATTAACGCTATAATATGCCTTTCATAGCGTTTCCATAAACGCTATGCCTGGACCAGCTATCGTAGGTCGGTCACTTATTATAGCGTTAACGAAAACTGCTATTGTATAATACACTAAAATAGCGTTTGATTGTATTGCTATGTTATATATAATTTATTGATAGCGTTTTAGTTTGGTTTATATCAAATATTCTTTTTTACGATAGCATTTATATTTTCTGTTATAATAAATCATTGTCGAGAATAGCATTTATATTTTCTGTTATAATATCGTTGTCAACAATAGCGTTAATATTATTAGCTATGATATGTCCTCATCTATTATCGTTGAATTTTATAAACACTATAGTATACTGTAAGGTAAGATAGCGTTTGGATTTATGGTATAGTTGTATTAGTATAATGATAGCTTTGTATAATATACTATAAAAGCGTTTTTCTATATTCATTGTTGTTGTTTTATGCGATAGAATTGTTTCTTATGACACATTTATTCTGTTATTATTGTCCATATTTTATCTCTGATTANTTGAATTCCAGAAAACAAAACCTGAACTTCAATTCCATTAACCACCAAATGAAATCCTGGTTTATGAAGAGAACCAACATCATTAAAGTACTGCATAAGAGAACCAATACAAACTGAACCAAACATTGAATATATAAGTCTTTAACTCATACCATAATCAGGGGACAATTTTATCTTTAGGCCAAGCAACAGAAGATCCTAGTGCATCTACCAAAACCTCCATCTCATCATTTGGTTTCCAAACTTCTGCATCGTTAACCTTCACCACATCAATCCACACCCTTACTCCATCAGGTCCGAGTGGAACGAAGTGAACCTTTTCGTTTGGATCATCAGTTACCCAACGTGCTTCAGCAACAATAGTCGATCCATTGATGTCAATGATCTTACACTTCCGGTTTACCTTCCAAGCTTCAGCTTCAATGTGCTGTCCAAATATGCATAAATAATTATACACATGCATTATTATCAACGAACAAAAACTGATACGATGGAAGGAAANGTTATTATTAACAAACAAAAACTTATGCTACTGAAGGAAATCAAAACCAGCAAATGTCAATAAGCAAACAGTTGAACACATTAACACATAAACCTCAAAGACAAATATGAACACATTAACACATCCAATGCAGCATGTACCAAAAAGAATTTTTCCTAAATAGAAAATAACTATAACATATACAAAATACTTAAGTACCTTCGTTGTTGATTCTGGTTTTGTGGTATTTGTAGGACTTGTCTCATCTGTTCGAATATAGTCGTCTGCGAAGACAACTCTNATATAGTCGTCTTCGAAGAAAACTCTATTCAAATGCCAAACTACAAAAAACTTGGCAGCTTCCTCGAGGCAAGTCACTTCTGCGGATGGTCTCCAAAGAAATGTGTCTGGTTTTACTACCACGTCCACAAAGACCTTCACTGCATTTGGTCCTAGAGGAATTCCATTAACCACTGANACATTAACCACTGAATTTTGTTCTTTACACTGCCAACGACCTTTAGCAACCACTTCCTCATTTCCTGTGTTCCACTCCAATAGTTTGCACTTATTCATAGCATATTTGGAGGAACTCTGTTATAAATTTAAAATTACGTTACGAAACATTAATTAATACAATAATTGAAGAAGTAAGTTATCAGTATTTACCCTAATTGCATCTTCTTATGTTTCTACAATCAAACACTTATTTTCAGGCCAAACAATCATTTCCCCAATAGGTTGCTCAATGGTGCACATGATGGTTGTAGGTCTCCAAAGAAATGCTTCTTTTATGGAAGCAGACTCGACCAAAACCTTAACTGAGTCTGGACCTAAGGGGATGTTATTCACCAACTCTTTTGGATCAGAAGACAGAAAAAGCCCCTCAGCAACTATTGACTCATCTCCATACCAATCAAACAACACACACTTAGTTTGTAGTTTATTGTTTACACTCTGAAAATATAAAAGCAACGTCAACTCTGTAAGTAACAAATATTGAATATAAATATTATTGAAAAAATAAATCAATTTTTACTCTTGCTGCTGAATTTTCTCCTACTTCACCTTCTGGTTTCTGCTATATTATAACCAAATTTAGAAAAATTATACAGAGTTACACTTATATTAAAAATTATTATTATATTTAGCTTTCGGTAACCTGTCCCTTCATCCTTGTTGGTCCTCTATGTCGTTTAGCCTTAGGTTCGTTGGTTACTTCTTCAAATTCAACTCCGTCTGCCTCGTGAATTTTTTCATCATGCTGAAATTCCTCACCATCCCGCTGAGTTTCTTCATTAGCCTGCTTGTTTTTTATCATCATTTTGAACATCATCATCGTTATTTTGACTATGCTCTATTTTGTCAAGTGCTGGTGTATTTGTTTTTGTACTAAAATGAAGAACATCTTCCTCTTAAACAATATTCTTCTTTTTTAATTTATTAATTTTCCTATTAACCATCGTTGTTTACTTTATACTACAAGATATGGATCGAAATTCGAGAATCAATAACGCATCAGTAAAACAAGAATCAATCTATGAAATCAAACAGACGGTTAAACAAAAGAATGAAATCCGACAACAAACCCTACTGGAGAAAGAGTGAGAGATGGTTCTCAAATCTCTTGTTTGTGATATGGATCTCAAATTTTTCTAAAGAAACTTTTAAGAGAAAAATACGTTTTAAGAGAGAGAAGAAGAAGAAATCGTAAGATAATAATATTTTCTTTCTTTGAGAAAATATGAGCATCATGCGGAACCACCATTGTTTTACAAGTCAAAGAATGAAAACAAAAAATTCAAAGAGTCGGATAAACCTAAAGTTTTCAATTGGTTTGGCGAAAAAACGAAATTTTCATTCCCGCTTAAACGAAAATGTGAGTTTGGAAAATAAGCGTCTAGTTTTAATATGACATTCTCGTTTTAGGGTTTAGGGTCTACAATTGATATCAAGTCACAATATCAACTTGTTCAATAATAACCCATATCTTGTTGTATAATGATATAAAACATTGCCAATATTTAACTTTAGGTTATCCGATATACACAAGGGGTTTATAAGGTTCTCAAACATTGCCAATATTTAATAGTATCAATTTCATGTTCCAAACCCATTTCTTTATTTTTAATGATGAAAATAATAATTTAATTAAATGATCAATATCTTTATTATTGACAGTATCATTATTATTTTTCATGCAACACGAAACGTTGTGGTGTCCACATCATAAACCTTTTTGTCGTCATATATTCTCAGTCGTTTATCGCCAAAACCTTTGGTTTTTTCTTTATTTCGTCGTCATATATTCTCTCTCTCACTTCTCAATCGATTATCGTCGTTATCCGAAACCTATTACGATTCCACATCAGGTTATTTTCTCTCTTTGGTGTTTTCCTTATATCGTCGTTATATATTCTCTCTCTAACTCTTTTCTCTGTTTTTTTAGTCACAATCTGAACTTATTCAATCGTTTTAGACATTGCCGTTTTAGGGTTTTATGTTTTGTGGTTTTAGTCACAATTCGAACTTATTAAATCGTTTTAGACATTGCCGTTTTAGGGTTTTATGGTTTTAGTGCACGAAATTAATTAATCATGGACAAGGGCAAGGACAAACGTATCAGGGCCGACGAGGAGGAAGAAGTCATAAGTCATCAAAAGGAGAACAAGCATATTCAAGCGAATGTGGACATAGAAATTGTTTTGTTATCGAAATTAACAACACATGAAAAAGAAATGTTTTTAGTATTTTGGTGTTATGACCTTTTCGGTATAAAGTGGAAAAAGTTGAAGTATGTTTACTGTTTAAAGTAATACAAGTAGAAAATTACTAGTCAAACTTTTTGGTATATGTCCCTCTATCCCGTAACTCAACAAAAAACTTTTATAAGACGTGACCCTTCTCTGTCTCGCTATCTCATATTCCCTCTGTATCTTAATTAATACTCCCTCCGTTTCATTTTATTAGTTGTTTTGAAGATTTTTTATTGTTTTTTTAAAAATATAAAAAGTAAAAGTTTTCTTAATATGCGTGCTCTTTAGTACTAGTTGATTTTTTGAAATTTCTCACAAATTAAGAAAAGTAATAATTATCTTTCTCTCTCTCCTCTCTTCTTGAAAAGATGTCTCATCTTTTACTCTCAAACGACACGTTTCTTCTTTTTCTATAAATTATCGTTTGTCTCTCTATCTCTCAAACATATCAAGCAATATTATTCTCTCTCTCTCTCTCTCTCTCTTAAAATGAGTTCATCGACCTTTTCTACTTCAGAATCGTGTGTTAGAACTACATGAAATCCCATTTCTGCTTAAAACCGAATCCCACCTAGTCCTATCTAGTCCAAAAAGCGTGGACTATAACTACATGA
>OVBE01013033.1:0-12985 GCA_900406425.1 Iberis pinnata
TCATAAGGGGATTTCAATTTCAGAATCACAAAAGGCAACCTATTGATTAAAAACACAACTTTTTTAACACAATCACTCCAATAAACTATAGGAATATTAGATTGAAACAACAAAGATCTAGCCACATTTAGAATATACTGGTGTTTCCTTTCAACTACAGAGTTTTGCTGAGGAGTATATGCACATGAAAACTGATGGAAAATGCCATGTTGTCTAACTATATCAGAAAAAGCTAACTTAGGTGCATTATCAGTCCTAATCTTTTGAATAACAATCTTATACTGAGTTTGAACATGCTTTATTAAAGATCTAAAACAAGCAGGTGCTTCATTCTTTGTTTTAAGAAAATAAACCCAAGTAGTACGAGTGCAATCATCAACAAGAGTTAAGAAAATATTTATAACCTTCTATAAACTCTATAGCAAAAGGACCCCAAATATCCAAATGAATTAAAGCAAAAGGAGAATCAGATATATGATTATTGGAAACAAATGTCAATCTTTTATGTTTTGGTAAAGGACAAATAGAACAAGAAGTCTTAGAAGATAAACTAGATGAAGCAAGAGACAATGAACCATATAAGAGTTTTAGTTTTTCAGCAGAAGGATGACCCAGGCGGCTATGCCAAAGATCTCGTTCAACTTTTATAGATCCAAGAATTGATGCTTAGGTAGGGTAATAGAGGCTCTAATATGTATAGATTTTGATGTAGTTTACCCCAACCAATCGTCAATCCCTGAGTACACTCCTGAATAAAACAAGATTTTGAGTAAAAATGTGATGAACAATCATTATTATGGAGCAAGCTACTAACATATATGAGGTTAAACTTGAAAGATGAAACGAGAAGAACATTATGCAAAGTTAATGAATCAGTTAGACTAATTGTGTCTATATGTGTTATGGTGACTCTAGTATCATTAGGTAGGGAAATTGTTATCCCTGAAACAGATTTTGTATCTGTCAACATTTCCAAGTTAGAGCAGACATGGCTAGTTGCACCACTGTCAATTATCCAAGAATCTGGTGATAGTGTTTGTGAAAGTGTGGACAAGCATTTATGTTGGAAAGTTAAAATGTTGTTCTCAAAACGAAGAGATGTTGATGGAAAAGAATAATACCCAATGTAGATTGTAAAGCTATAACACCATGTTTTGTGATAGTAGATGATGAATTGGCAGGTTCTGAAGTTGATACATGTGCTTGAAGTTGTTGAATCAAAGCCTAGACTTGATCATTACTAAAAGAGTTGAGACTCATATTAGAGACAGGAACATTAGTAGTGGGATACTGAGTAGTAGAATCAGTTGTCACATTAGAAACTGTGATTGATCTTGGTTCTGTGTTAAACTGTCCTCGAGGTTAAAATAATTGAATATTCTTCTGAGATTGATTCAAATTTTTCTTATAGCCAGGAATGTAACTAGGAGGATATCCATGGAGCTTGTAGCACTTCTGAATAACATGTCATGTCATACCACAATGAGTACACACAGGTCTTGAAGCTCGTGGCCTATAACTTCCCTGAATTGCAAACACTTGATTGTCTTGTGGTTGATAGTCTTGTGCTGGAACAGTTGAAAGAGGTCCAGAATTCTGAAATACAACATTGTCACTCGTAGTGACTTGTTTGATATTCTTCTGTCTTTCATCTTGAATGACAATATTGAAGGCATCTCCAATTGTTGGTATTGATTTGATCATTATGATATGTCTTCTTGTAAACTCATATGATTCATTAAGCCCCATCAAGAACTTAGTTACACAACTTCTCTGTTGTAGCTTTTCCCATGAAACAGCTGCATTACAAGTACATTTTCCACAAGTACATATAGGAAGCTCCACATAATTCTTGAACTCTTCCCAAAGAGTGATTAGCTTAGTATAGTATGTTGTCACATCCATGGAACCTTGCTGAATTGAATTGAGACGTTGTTCTAGCTCAAATACACAAAATACACGAGGTGCATCATCTTGTTTAAAACGTGATGTCAAGTTTTTCCAAATATCTTCTGCAGTAGCTATGAATAGCAAACTCTGCCCTATTTTCTTGGATACAAAGTTCATCAACCATGTCGCAACCATATCGTTGCATCTAGACCAAGATCCATATTCTTTACTAGTTTCTAACGTCCTAGAGATAGTTCCATCTACAAAGCCAAGCTTATTTCTAACTTTTAATGTCATTCGCATAGAACGATGCCAAGAATGAAATTCAGAACCTGTGTTTAGCCGATCAGAAACAAGAACGGGCCCAGCGTGATCGGAACTGTGAAAGAAATAAAGATTCTCGTATTGATCCACTGTAGATCTCCTTGAACCTGAATCTGGAGTTGTTTCTGGTGTTGAATCAGCCATTATCTTTAGAAACTGAAGCTCAACTGAAGCTCAATCGAGGATAAATCAAAGAAATTGAAGAAAACAGGAAAAGAGTGTGCGATAAAGATGAAGAAATCGCAATAAGATTAGGCCAAGAAAGCCGAAATCAAGAAGAAGCATATATGTTGAATGAAGAAGAAGAAGAAGAAACAAATCATCAGCTCGATGATGAAGAAGAATCGAAAGTGAGAAATTGGAACACTCATGGCTCTCAAGAAAATTGAGAGTGCTCTGATACCATATTAACTTGAGAGAGAGTGAAATGAAATGTATTTCTCATTAACTATATGAAATGTACAAAATTGGTTTATATACAAATGTTTGTTATCTAACTAACTAACAAACTTGGTGAAAAAAAAAAACTAACTAACAAACTTGTTTTCTATATTAATAAATATATAGTTATGTATAAGTTTATTATCATATAAATACTAATATATCAATGGAGAAATTGGTTTTAAGTATTAAATTATGTAATTTAGTGGAGTAATGAATTTTTTGAAGTCTTATATCTTTATTTATACATTAAATTTTATCATTAAGTTGAATTATTATAAGAAAATGTCTTGTATAATCTCATACAATAATTTAAATTTTAATAAATAAATAAATTCCAACTGAAAAAATCCGTATATAAACCAATTATTGAACCGTTTAACACTTATTAAAGTTTTAAACCGATTAGAATTACAAATAATTTTGGCCGGTTTTGTTTGACATTTTAAAATAAATAATTTGGATATACGAAGCCGAAGCTAAAATACCTGAACCCAATTTGAAATTATAAAATATCCAAATATATTATATATCTCCTACCCAAAAAATCCTAAAAACTTGAAAACCCAATATTATATATAGTTCAGTGAAGGGAGTTAGAAATTACGACCTATGTAAGTTAGTTAAAACTTTTTTTTCCTCTCTCTCTCCAAGCTTTCTCTCTCCATGTAATCTCTCTGAACTTTTTTCAGGGTTAACCGGCGAGAGGAGAAGAGGAGGAGATCTCACCGGGTCCTCTCTGCTGATCTTCTCTCGTGCTCCGCGCTCTCCTCCCAGCGACTGCGCCGGGACCACCACGGGATCTCCAACTTGGCTTGAACGATGGCGGAGGTTGTTGCCTTCTCGGAAGCACTAGGTTCCTCTCCGGTGACGACTAGGTGGTTCCCGGTGGAAGGCTTCACTCGCTCTCTCTAAAGCGGCGCTGGCACTCCTCTCCTTGGCCTCCGGTGCGGCGCATCCAGTCCGGATCCGGTTTCTTCTCACTCGGCGGTGGCTCCTTCTCGTTTCCTCCTCCTCGCCCCTTTAAGTTCTTTCCGGTGGTGGGTGGTTTCAGCCTCCTACTTTCGCGTCTACTCAAGATCTGTCTTTGGAGATTCTCGGTATGGTCTCTTCCTCAGTCGATCTCCTCCGTGGCTCTGCTCCTCTCCTGGTGGCGCTAGGCGCAAGCAGAGCTCTCCCGGTCTGGTCAGCCGGCGAGGCAAGCTCTTGGTGGCCAGTCATTTTGGCAGTGGTGGTGGTGCGGCGGTTCAGAAGAAATTCTGGTGGTGTTAGGCGCAGCAGGCATGTGTCGGTTTTGAGGGTGGCTGACTTTCGTCCGTAGGTGGCCAATCGTCGGAATTTTCTTCTCGGAAGCATTCGCCCGCCCGCGGTTCAGGAAGACGGCGGCGGCGGCAAGTAAAACATAAAGGTTTCAAGCTTTAGGGTTTTCTCTCTAGGGTTTCAAGTTTTGGGCTAAAGCCTATTTTGTTTTGGGTTAGGAGCTTCTTGTTCAGTTTTGGGCTTTGGCCCAAAAAAATTTTCTCTTCTCAAGAGAATAAAAGGTTTCTAAGGATTTTTATTTTCTTGGGCCTCTAAATATTGTTGTCTTAGCTTTTTATTAAGCTGATGTAATTTTTCATTATGAACAAATATTTACATTTTATCAAAAAAAAAAATTACTACCTATGCCATGAGTTCAGCACTAGCATATTACAAGATTCGCAACCACTAAGCTAAGGGAGCTCGATTTTGTCAAATACCTGTTAAAAATTGATCATATACTAATCGGAAATAGATTATATATTTAGTTTGAAATTGCTGACAAAATTTTGACCAATAGTGATTTTGGTCAAAAATTTGTTGGAAGTCTATTATAAATATTTGAACTAAAATTCTGAGAAAATTTAATTGTTTTATTGTCCTCAAAAGAGTTGGTATAAATAAAAAGTCAGTACCCTGGAGTTCAAAATAAGAAGCTGTATAAGACAACATTTTTTGGATCTTTACTTACAGTGAGCCCCATTTGCACATATATCAATTTTGAATAATTATCATTAATATTTATCTGTTTGTTGATGCAATATGGTCTAAAGAAATGTGTATGTGTGCGTAAATTATATTTTCTTAATGTGGAAGCAAAAGTAATATTAATTATATAACTTGTGGAGTGTAAATAAGACTCTAACACGTAAAGATTCTAAACCGATGAACAAAGCCAAGAACAAAAATAAAGCTTAAGTGCTATAATTCCAAAATCTTTGCAAATTTTGCTCAAGGAAAAAAATTGTGACACAAGTGATCATCTGATAATGAAGATTGAGTTTGTCAGAGAAGATGTTTAGCTTTGTTGACAGAAAAACAATAAAACTCCAACGTACATAATCCTTAGCCACCGAGGCTTGTTCTCCGATAGAGATCTTGCGGCGGAGACTTCTGATCTGAATATTAAGTATGTTTTTCAGAGGAAATATATTCAATGATTAACAATATAATAATGAACAAGAGATAGTGCTCTTACTTGGATACATCATACGAGCATTTTCCGTAGCCTGCAACAACAAGACGAATTTTTGTTTAATAAATCAACAAAACAATAAGTTATCATATGTCTATTATAATTAAAAGTTATCATATTTTTTATAACCAATTCAATTTTAATTCTTAAATAGGTAAATAAATAAATAAGATTTGGCAGCAAGTAATTCTATATTTGTAAAAATAATGTTTCAAAACATCTCAGATATAAACATTTTTAGGTTTCGCCTCTAAATATTTGGAAAAGTTATTAATAAATATACAAGAAGCTTAAAAATGAAATTTTAAACTTTACAAATAATTGTTTTTTTAAATAGCATATATAGTACGTAACTTAAAATTGTTTATATCATTTTCATCAAAAACTTATGGAAAAATATGAGATAAATTAATAGACCATGTATAAAAATGTATTAAAAAATAAAAAAAAAGTATACAAAGCATTATACATAATATAGGATAAGACAATTCACAGACGTGGTAGAACTTACTAGGGTTAACCTTGGTGAGTGTAGCTGTTCCACCGAAGTAACAAGCAATGAGATTGTTCCCATTAGTTTGGTAATACGCATTAAACGCAAAAGATGCATGTGACACGATCGTGTCCGGTTCGTAACAGTCTCCTTGTTTTTCAATAACCGAACAATCAACTCTCCCTATCCCACATGCCCAATCAAGAGCTCTCTGTAGCTCAGCTTGAGACGCACCTGGTCGAGCCACACACCATGTTGTTTCGTCCAAGAACGTCGTGTTTCCTTGTGGCCCTACCCGTGACTCTGCTCTTATCGTTATCACTGCCCTTCTAGCTACACATTAAACATATATACATGTGTTTATAATTTTAGTAACATATAAAAAATAAGTTGCAATATTAAATATTTCCATTTATTGCTATAATTATTATCATTTAAAAATCTACATTAAATTGATTTTTCTTAAAAGATGGACTCGTTTGAACAATGAAAACGCATATATATATATATATATATATATTGAAATAAATTGAAATTCTAGAACCTACAACTTAACGAGATATGAATGTTCTTCAATAGCTAGAGGAGAAGAATAAGATGGTTTACCTTGGGAGAACAAGCTTAGTAGAAGTACAAAAAGTAGAAAAATCCAAAATTGATAAATTCTCATTTTAGATGTTAGAAATAACAAATATATATAGAGATAAAATATAATTTAGATTATCACATCACCAACGATCAAGAGGTTTGAGACGAGAGAGTATATATGTATTTACTTGTAACAAGGGACTAAATAAACAACACAAGAAGAATCAAATATTTCTTAAGGAATCAAAGGTGCCTTCAAGAGAAGTAAAATGTTTTGTCTATCTTTTAGAAAAAAGGATAATCACATAAGAACAATATTTATATTCAAAAAATATATAATAATAATACTACTTCCCAATCCTAATCTGTTAGCCGATTTGTTTATGTGTAACACATACGGAAAAGTTGAGAAAGCTACGTTTACAAGCAAAGAATTAGCTAGAAAGAGTAAAACACTCAATTTAGAACATAGTTTTATTTTAACAACCTTAGACTAATATATACCTTTCAAAACAAACAAAAAAAGTAAAAAAAAAAAAAAACGTTAAGACTAATATATGTGCATGTGCACCACTTTATGCATGAGTTTATTTTTATTATATGTTTCAGAAAATAATATATTTTATATGATTTGTAAAAATTTAGTTTCTACATTGTTCTTTAATTATTAGAGTATTCTCAAAAGTACCACAAAAAGTAAATATATTCGGTTGGGTCTAGGTTAATATTTACCATAAACCCATCAAGAAGATCCAATCTAAATCTCCTGAAAAAGCAGGACCCGAACGTGGTAGTCAAAACGGACTAAATATTGCCCGTAAAGAAGGTATGCGGACCTCCCAATGTAGGATCCGCCAGTTCGAGTATCTCTATTTCTATAAATAGAAAGCATATCCCCACATGAAAAGGGGATAGAATAGCGGGACCACTGCATAAAGGACCTCTGGTAGAAAGAACATTACTTAGAACCAGGAACAATAAGTAAATCCTATGTCGTCTCGTCGACCTCTCAAAAGAATCTCTTTCTCTAAGTTGCCTCGTCGACCTCTCAAAAAAGTCTCTTCCTCTTTCTCTAAGTCGCCTCGTCGACCTCTCAAAGGTTCTCTAAGTCGCCTCGTCGATCTCTCAAAAGAATCTTTTCCTCTTTCTCTAAGTCGCATCGTCGACCTCTCAAATAAATCTCTTCCTCTTTCTCTAAGTCGCCTCGTCGACCTCTCAAAAGAATCTATTCCTCTTTTCCAAGTCGCATCGTCGACCTCTCAAAAGAATCTATTCCTCTTTCCCTAAGTCGCCTCGTCGACCTCTCAAAAGAATCTATTCATCTTTCTCTAAGTCGCCTCGTCGAACTCTCAAAAGAATTTATTCCTCTTTCTCTAAATCGCTTCGTTGACCTCTAAAAAGAATCTCTTCCTCTTTCCATAAATTGCCTTGTTAAGATCCTTATGGACTGAAGATCGCCACGTCAAGACCCTTCTTGATAGAAGATTTGCCTCGTCAAGACCTCTCTGGTCTGAAGATCTGCCTCGTCAAGACCCTTTTGGACTGAAGATTTGCCTCGTCAAGACTCCTCTAGTCTGAAGGATTGCCTCGTCAAGATCCCTCTGGTCTGAAGATCCGCCTCGTCAAGACCCCTCTGGTCTGAAGATCCGCCTCGTCAAGACCCCTCTTGTCTGACGATCTGAATTGTCAAGACCCCTTTCTACTAAAGAGTTGCGTCGTCATAAAACTACAAACTCGCCTAAGCTTAATCTCAACACCTATTCACCCCATAATAAGATCATAGTCAAACCGCATTTAAGATCAAACAGCCATTCAACTCGACTAACGAAGACGTCCGAAAAACTACATCAAAACCCATCAAAGATTGGCAGAACTATGACAGGCAGGACCAGATCAACATTTGGCGCCGACTTTGGGGACGTGTGAAAAATCAACTTTCAAAAAACGACGGAAATCATGACAGACAACAACCAAACCATCGCAACAGACACAAAAGATGATATCAAAGAAATACAAGTCAAGGATCCACCCGCAAGAACGAACCAACATACCTAACAAGTCAATGCTGTAAAAAACCAGACAGTCGAGGCCACCATGACTATTATGCAACGACTGGACGATCAGACCAGCAAAGCAAGGGAATTCTGCACCAAGTTTGACGCGGCCATAGTGGCCAGCAAAAGATGATAAAATCTCGAAGAACTCAACCAAAACCTCTTTGGTACCACAAGTACGCCCCCATCATCGGGATGTAATCAAGAAACAATCGGTCTAGTTGGCCAAACGACAGACCGTAGTCAATGCACACGCCAATAAAATGATGTCTCTCAAAGAGTAGCTCCATGAGAGCTATCAAGTACATAAAACAGTCAGTTCGACTCCCAAAATCGAGCGCGCTGTCAAAGAAACACAACGCACCCCATTTACAAGCCAGATCACGGGAGTCCAGATCAGTAGTACTACCAAAATAAAACTCCCAAAATTTGAAGGAACAACGACCCAGGGCATTACATGACCATATTCACAATTACAATGGGACGCACGCGATTTGCCCCAAAGGAAAAAGACACCGGTTACTGCCAATTGTTCGTCGAAAACCTTGGCGAAGCGGCATTGACATGGTTCTCGCGCCTCCCTTCAGGGACGATCAACAATAACCAACTATTTACTGCCTTTGTCAAACACTACTCGATGTTCATCGAGAAAAAAGCTTCCACCGCCGACCTATGGACGCTCACCCTAGGGAACCAAAAATTTAAGAGGGATTTTGTAGAAAGATACAAAAAGATAATATCACGCATCGTCATTCCCGACGAGGCCGCCATAGCTGCTCTAAGAAACTCAACCAACCGCAAAAGATGGAGGACAAACTACACATAGAAAATTAGTTCATAGAAGCCGAAGAGGAAAAGGCGATAATGACAAAACTACATGGGAAGGAGCGACCGAGCCAAAAAGATAGGGAAAATTATAGGGAACCTCGCCAGCAATACAATAGAGAGCGCAAGAAGAAAAAGAATGTCGTCCATTACGTTGGAGAACAAGGAGCCCAGGGATAAGCTACCTTGTGGAAAAGAGACGACGTCCAAAGAGCCTTTTACGAGTTCCCCAGACGAGCAGGGCACAACACCACCGAATGCAGACACTTGAAAAGCATGGTCCTAAAGCAGTATAGCGGTGGCCGACCGAATCAGGGAAATGATCAGTGACGTCCTAAATCCTGGCTAGGATATGATAATAGGGACCACCATCCGACCTATCGAGGCCAGAACAATCGAGCAAATCATCCCAAGCAGCCCGTCGAGGAAGACATGGAGCCACTAAAAAGATATAGAGAAGAGTTAAATGAAGAAGCCCAGCCAATTCCCAGAAGGCGTATTAACTTAATCATGGGTGGCCTGCTAAATTGTAACGACTCTGTGATGGCGATAAAGAAATCTGAGTGCAGGGCCATCAACGCATTGAGCAACCCAAAAGCTACCAAGGAGGAACACGAGCCCCTTAAATTAGCTTGATTACAAGGAAATCGTTGTGCGGATCGTCTACATCGAAGGGGCCGGAAGAAGACTTTGCACCATCATAAGCAATAAAATACTGCACGTAAATTCAAGAACTCATTGAGCATGTTAGTATCAATGACTCTGAAACTGACAAGCGAATCACCATAAGACGTCATTTGGAGGAGACAATGAGAAATGAAATAATCGTCTTTATAAAGGAGAACGCATCTACCTTCGCCTTGAAGGTCAAAGATATGGTAGGGATCGACCTTCTTATCACTTTCCACGAGCTCAACGTGGACCTGGCGTTTAAATCCATAAAATATAAATGGCGGAAGCTCGTTCCAAAAAGAAGCCAAGCAGTGAACGAAAAAGTAGAAAAGCTCCTTGGAGCCAGATCGATCGCAGAGGTGCAGTACCTCGAATGGCTAGCCAACCCGATAGTCGTTAAAAATAAAAACTGAAAATGGAGGGTATGTGTAAACTTCATCATCCTCAAAAAGGCTTGTCCTAAAGACAACTTCCTGATGACTCTGAATCTTCATGGATTTTACATATCAATTAGCATTAGTTCTGAGGTATTTAGGCGTGCATACATCCCATTTATAGTTGATTTTGGTAAGTTTGTGATTTTTAGAACTTTTGCATTAGAATTTGCATATGCACGCATTTTGGAGATTTTTCAGGACTTTCAGGAGTTTTTGGGAAGGATTTGTGAAATTTTATAAAAGCAGCACTTAAAATTGAATGGAGCAGCACTTAGCATGGAATGGACTGGATCTATCTCAGGACTAAACTGGATTGATCTACCTCTGCCTAGATTGATCTCTATCTCTGCTCAGATCGATTTTACCCTTCGTCTGGATCGATCTCACCTAGCTTCACACTGCAACATTTGGATCGATCTTAGTTCACTCCTGGATCGATCCAGATTTATCTCAGATCAATCCCAGCAACACTTCAGATCGATCCCATCTCAACACGGATCGATCTCCACACTCACCTGGATCGATCTCTCTCTCTCTCTCTTTCAAGGAAATTTTTGAAGTCTCAGACGAAGCTAAGGAAGTATATGGAATTAAAGCAAGACTAAAAAGGAAGCAATGATGGATCGATCTTAGCTCAAGCATACCTGGATTGATCCCACTCTCAAACGCGTTTCAGGATGGATCGATCTCGTCCCTTACGTCTAAGATCTCAACACGTCATATCGATAACACAAGCTCAAGCTCCGACCTGACCAACTCAAACCCGGATAGCACCTGAACCAAGGCCCAAGATCCAAGAAAATGATTAGCTTTTGTCTTTAGTGCGAATTAGGGTTTTTCTCTGAACACTATAAAAGCCCTAATTCGCCTCCCTTTGAGACAAGCTTAATTTTTTTTTCCTTTTTAGTTTTTAGTCTTATGTTTTCATTTTCTTTGTTGTTCTTCATGTTCTTGGTGTAAAAACTAGATTTATTTTAAGTTTCAAATTAATATATTGTTTTTCCTTTACTTTCTTGATTAGCTTTAGGTTGTTGTTTAGTTGGTTCTTGTTAAGGGGAGTACCTTAAATACGAGTGGGAGGCTGGATCACTACCATCCTTCAGCATACCCAAGTCTACCTCAGAAGGATTGATGAGACCTCGAGGTCATTGAACTACGATCACTTAAAGGACATTCAATTCATAGTGGGGAGATCAGATGAACAGTTCATCTACCAATTCAAGAGAACACGCGATACTAAGGGGATCATCTTACTTTCAAACAGCAAAAGGACATCTCTCAAGAGGAGGGAGAACATTGTGTTCAGCCACGACTACTCCACCGATCAAGCCATCATCGACCAAGTCACAACCCTGGAATCTTGTTCGGACAACCTTTCAAACCTCTCGTTGGAAGGAGACTAACCCAACTCCCAATTTGGGAGTAACTGACGTCATCTCTAGATAACCACTGTATGATCCGCTGCACCTCTATCTATTCACGTTTTAAGTTTGTGCATATCTTTATGTCTTGATGTTTTTAATGCTTTCACTATCTTGTCCATCCTTGAGTCCAATCTCAAAACTTGGTTTACATAGAGACTGTGTAATTCAGGTTTGGGGAAGGACTCGGAGGGACCCTACTATGTAATGAAATTTCCTTGTTTGTTCATTTGTCTCCAATTTGGCAATGCATTCATCTAGCATCTATTAGCATCAAAAACCCATAAAAACTTGAAAATTTTTTGAAAATTTCTCTTCAAAAACAGAGTGTCATTTGCATTTCATGTAGTTGCATATAGGATGTTGCACATGCATAGGGAACTAGGAAGGTGATAACCTTGTAAGTATGTTGTTTTCTCATAAAGTGTTAGTGCCTTGGTTGTTAGTTGTCTAATGCATCCTGAAATTTTCTGAAGTAAAACTGCACCTTGCTTGGAATGTGAACTTGCATAATCATTTGTCTCCTGAAGCATGTTGTAATTTGAAGTTTGTTCCTGTCTATTAGAACTCAAATTTGTATGCTTAATTATCATGTTTATGTGTTGAATATGAACTCAGGGATAGCATATACATATTTGGGTTATCTTCTACCTTTTACCACTTTTGTTAACCCAAGTAGAATCCCCACCTTTGAACCTTACCTTCTTTCAAACTCTGAATTTACTACTGAGTGGCAGGATTTTTATGGAATGAGCTTCGTAGAACGTGTTAGGTTCGAACTGACAGGAATAGGGTCTCATGTAGTTCTACTCCATGCTTTTTGGACTAGATAGGACTAGGTGGGATTCGATTTTGAATGTTAGTTTTGGGTGGAAAAAAATGAAAGGGTATTGTTAGTTGGTAAAAAAAGGGAAGTGTTAAGAAAGAACCTTAGGAAATGAAATGAAAAAGAATCAGAATATGCTAGTGAAAAGTTTGGGGGAACATTAATATGCAAAAGAAGTATGGCTAGTGCAGAATAAGAGAAAACATATGACAATGAATGCAAAAGAGTAAAACCCAAAAGATAGTGCANAGTAAGTAAGTTCTTGAAACATGCTAGTAACATCTAAGAAAGAAGTCTCTCTAAAGGGTAACAAAGAAAAGATGAAAAATGGGAATGTAAATGGATATGATCACTTTGAGTTTCAAAAGGGTAGAACTAGGACGCATCACTTGGTAGAATTAGAAAACTTAGGTTTCATTAGCATTGGGTAGATGGAGTTCTATTTCTGTATGCATCTAAGTGCTCTTACCTTTAGCCTTCTCTTAAAGCTCATTCCCTTTTTGAGAGAACCCTTGTTCTG
>OVBE01013034.1:0-12985 GCA_900406425.1 Iberis pinnata
TATATATATATATATATATATCGTTGGTTGAGGTTAAGAAATAATGCCTAATTAACGAAAACCCTATAAAGAAAAAGAGGCAGAGACGAATAGTTCGTCGCGGTGACTCTTTTGAGATTTGATCTCGTCGGTACTAGTATACTAAGTCAGATCCAGTTTGTGTGCGTGTGGATACCGGTAGAGGCATGACACTTGAAGTGCTCAGAAACCTTAGACTAATTCGGTTAGTTGTTCCGCTGCAGAATATCCAGGTATATTTAGATCTTTGTATTCTAGATTTAATTCAGTATTTGCACGAATCCTGAAAGTATAAAATCGTAATTAGAATTCATAAAACGTTATAAATTGTTAAGAGTTCCAACTGTGGTAGTAGAGCCAACGTGTATAATTTGTATTATAAATCTAGTTTCATGTATATATGTGATTTCTATGTTAGCTGTTAGTTTAACTGATGAGAGTTTTAATTAAATTCAATCATAGGAAATTAACGGAACACGTTTGATGCGTATTATTATGTTTCCATGGTCAATTGCGTTTGATAATTTGATCGTCCAATTAACCTCTCGAGTACTTTTGACTTTGAAAAGGTCAATTGTTGTTAAGGTCAATTGTTGTTTATGTGATTCAGTGGATAATTTTACAATATAGTAATTGTTAATGTATGGTGAGTTTTTACTGCTTGATTTTCATAATTGTTATGCAATTATCATATTAGATTGAATCATAAATTCGTCATGTAGTATAATTCATATCAGTTATATGCTCATGCAATACATCGACAAACAATGATGATTTGATCATATGATTGACTGTGTGCATTGTTGATTTTGAGAAATCAAATATGATGCATGTTTTAAATCTATGATAATATTTTCTTGAGATCTTTTGGTTTGGTTTATAGTAAACCAAATCGTCTCGACTGTTTATATATTATTTCTAATTTGATTAGATTTGGGGAACTAGTTAGATAATTTAAATAAGTGATTTAAGTATTCTAGCTCGACCAAATTGTATATGTGATATGCATGCATATGATTTATGAGCTTTAACATTAATATGATTAAAGTTAAAATTTTCATAATCATGTTAATAAATAATTGATAATTTTTGTGTTACTAAAATGGAGTCAATTATTTAAGTACCAACCTAGATACATATATGATATGTATCAATTATATTTTTAATTTATATTTGATATAAATTTAAATATAATTAAATATGAAATTAACCTAATTTGATTAGAAATTAAATTTTGTTTGGTATTTTGAAATTTTAATTTGATTAGTATTTATAAATCTAATTTGATTAGATTTTGAAAGAAGATCAAAATGAGTTTTGATCAAAATTATTATTTTATATTTAACTGTTCTAATTGGATTATAACTAAGAAATCTAATTTGATTAGATTTTATAAGGCTAAAATTTTTATATGATAAAATACATATATATAATAGTTACTCTATCATGAATAATTCTAATTGGATTAGAATTAGAAAATCTAATTTGATTAGATTTTATTTGATTATATAAAAGTTTGAAGATTTATCTTTGTAGAAATATATTATCTACATTTCATTCTTTGTGTTTATTTAATTGGAATTATCCTAATTAGATTAGGATAAAGTTAATTACTTGATGGTTCATTTGTTGAATCTAATTATTTAATTATTACTTATTAGATATGTTATACATTTTATTTCTTTTATATTAGATAAAATTTAAAATAAAATATAAATAAAATAATAATTTAGTTCCTCAATTAATATCAAGTATTTTGATGTTTCCCCAATTTTATTGTCAAAACTTGAATTGTTGTATGGTGGGTCTGCCAAAGCAGCTATCTGCAATTTTTTAAGAGTGAGACAATTGGTAACAATCAAAACTTTTTTTGTTGTATGGCGGGTCTGCCAAAGCAGCGGTCAGTAGCGTTTTGAGAGCTAGGGAATTGCCTATGGAATAAGATTGGTTTACTTGACTAGGCTATCAAAACGGTTTTCGACTTAGATACATAAGGTTGGATAAGGCATAAGATGTCATCCACAACCAAGAGTTATATTGGATATAATTAGTAAGGGTGTTGCTTATCTAAATAGTTAGATATTCAAGGGTTGAGCCAAAGCTCACTTGAATTCTAGTGATATATGGATCTTGGAACACTAAACTCATTTTGAGGAAATATTGTTTTGAGTTTAGTGTGAGTTTTCTTAGTTGTTAAGAATGCTCTAAATTTCTTGAACATCATATGAAATTCCTTAATTTTTTTTATAGTTGTGTCAAACTCCCATAATGCTTTTTTCCATGGGATATTTCCTTGAGAAGGAAATTCCTTATAAGTTTAGGACAAATCTTCCACATGCAGAAATGAATGTTTAAGNNTAATGTGGAATCGCTAATATACATGATAGCTAGTCTGAAAGGTGTTTCAGGACAATCACAAACTAAGAAATATAAAACAGTTAAATCTCTCAAAGAGTGCAAGTTATCAATAGACTGTCCAATTAATCCACATGTCATGAAAATGATGGGTTATACCGATAACTTGACAAAACTGGATTATGTTATTAGCTAAGAGTGAGCTATTGATATTATCTTGTAGTCATTATTGTTAAGTTATAACCAGTTTGTTATGAACTTAAACTAAATTGCATGAGATGCATGAAGGAAAATCCTAATGTATTGAAGGTACAAAAGGATGAAAAGGTTTAAGAAACAAGGTAAAGACAGATGATTTGGTAAGACAAGTTGGATTGAGAATCTTGAACTGTCAGCCATTTCAAAAGTCTAAACTTAATCCTTCTTGGTGATGGTAATGGTTTTGGGCGTTGGAAGAAAAAGTACACGAAACACTTAGAGAAGTTGAAAAGAATAGTTCTAATCTTTTTCTCCATGTATAAGTGTATTAAGTATTATAGAAGTAAATGTTACTGATTATAATTCTACTCTTTGGGTATTGGATACTTGATGTGATACTAATCACATTTGTGAAATTGTGAAGACCCATCAATAGTATAATTATGGAAGATAGAAAAGTATACTTACACATGAAAATGAAGCAATAGTTGTTACATAAGTTGTAGGATTACTGTATCCATCTTGGCTTTAGGCATGGTTTAAGGATTTATATATTTTTATTTATTTATTTTTCTTATAATTTAATTTTAAGAAAATAAGGATTATGTTTTATTGGGATAAAATATTTTTGGTAGCATCCCATTAGAGAATGAGATGTATATTTTAAATAAATGTTTATCTATAACATTTGAAGCAAAATGTCGGAAATCTTTTGTAATATTGTCCTTTGAGTCATATACATAAGAATTGCATTTCAAAGTTTCATAGTGATGAAAGTCTGCATTCTTTTGTATGAACTAGTGAATTTTTGAATCTTGTATATATAGATGTATACGAATCAATAACTTAGATCACTAGAGAAAATTATTAGTTCATTATATTTGCTGATAATTTCAGTAAATTTAGTTATTAATTCTTTGAAAAGTTTAAGGAATTTTACAATGGAGTGAATAACAAGTCGTTTGTTATTAGTAATGCAACTTTTAGAAGAGTAANGTCGTTTGTTATTAGTAATGCAAATTTTAGAAGAGTAAAAGTTTTTGAAAGCTAGTGGGAGTAAAATTTTATGATCTCTTAATAAACCTCATATGTGATCTATGTATGAATGTCATATTGGATTCTTGAAAGATATGATCTTGGGTTTAGTTGGAGACATACATTTGTGAACTGATGTCCATGAAAACATGGATTTTCTATGTTTTAAAATAATAAAATTAGTTTCATAGATTATTTGATTATTGGATAATTAAATAATTGTCCCAATGTAATTTATGTTATTCTTATAGGTCATCAAGTACGTGACTTGATCATGAAACCCTATAAGTGTAAGATGACATAAATTAAGAAGGTCCCTAGTCAAAGTTATTAACATGGGACATTAGTAACTATAAGTGACTAGTATGTGAGGTGACTGATGGCTAAGTTTCGTGAAATCATTAATATGTAGTATTAAAGTCAATTACATAGATATTGCTGGAGAAGACTGACCCGCTATGAGAACTCTACAAGATTGTTATATGAGTGTCATAGGAGTTTCTCATGACAGCTATAGAGTATAATCCTTTGACATGAGTTCGTCATGTTTTCTTACACGTGGATTGATGCACTTTGACTTTGTCAAACGTCAGCCGTAAAAGGTGATTATAAAGGCATTGATCAAGTGTATTAAAAAGTGTGTAAGGAATAGGGATGAAACAAGATGAGATTTGTCCCTCCTATATAACGGGAGATAAATATCTTTTGGCATATCGAAGATTTGATACTGAGAAATGCTTGGCCGTGCTCAAACGAGGTGAATGTCAGTCGTTTGTTTAATCAGTATAAATTGGAGTTCGATAAAAGTGATCTAGCTTATTGAGGATGACACACTTTCTTGCCTTATGCTGAGATCGATATATAGAGACAAAAGGATTATGGAAATAGATGATTCCAGTACAAGTGGGAGATTGTTGGGAATGTCCTGAAATCTTCTGTACTTACTATAGTAAAGTTGTAACGTTAAAGATTTAACAATCATATAATATTAGGTGGTTATAATATTTTGCTAGAGACCGCTTATAATATTTGGTCTATGAGTCCATTGCTAATATTATATGATCCTACAAGATCAAACACCTAAGAAAATTGGATTATAAATATTAATTGGAATAATTTAGATTAAGCCAATTTTTGGGTTTAGAGAATTAAACATATATTTCATATATGTGTTATGTGGGATAAATCCAATTAGAATTGGATTAACACACGTAATGTTAATAAGATGTTATGTTATATATATATATATGGTGTAAAAAGTGATAAAGAAAAGTGGGCCTGGCCCATTACGTTAATTAGTTAACGTATAATATATATATATATATATATATATATATCGTTGGTTGAGGTTAAGAAATAACGAGATTAATCTAATTAACGAAAATCCTATAAAGAAAAAGAGGCAGAGACGAATAGTTCTTCGCGGTGACTCTTTTGAGATTTGATCTCATCGGTACTAGTATACTAAATCAGATCTAGGTGCGTGTGGATACTGGTAGAGGCACGACCCATGGAGTGCTCAGAAACCTTAGACTAATTCAGTTAGTTGTTCCGCTGCAGAATATCCAGGTTTGTTCAGATCTTTGTATTCTAGATTTAATTTAGTATTTGCACGAATCCTGGAAGTATAAATTCGTGATTAGAATTCATAAAGCGTTATAAATTGTTACGAGTTCCAACATAAATTAACCTCGAAAAGAATTCATGTTCAGCAACAAATAAAATATACTGCAAAATATAAGCCACTAACTTTTCTCAATTACGGCTTCGTCGTCAAAATTCTGTAGAGGATAAGCAAGTACGAGGGAAAACAATTAGTGAACCAATTAAAATTCATAAAGAGTTTTTTGAACTAGAGATCGCGCGAAACAAAAAGTCCCAACGTATAAAACAATTCAAACTAGCAGATTATTTAAGTCTTAATTATCTTCTTCTTCTCCGATGCATTCGATGATTCGAAGAAGAGAGTGATACAATCTTGAATATATATATATATATATATATATATATATATCCTCATAAGAAATGAATATACAAAGAGACATAAATTTATAGTCTAGTTACATAACTAATTATATCAATCAACATAAATACAAAATATCAATAATAGATATTCATAATATCTTTAATCAATATCAAAGATCTTCTATCTTTCTATACGACCCCTCAAGCTCAAGGCGGTGATAGAAATTAACATATTGGGATTTTAGGTGAATGGAGTTCCAACGACGTGATGATATGATGAATAGTGTAACTACACGATGATAAAGAAGTGGTGGAGCTAGCCAAAAATTAACGATGGTTGCGATGATGTAGTGATTGTGTTGAGTGGTAGAGATATAATTTTGAAGATGTTTAGCTTTTGTTGTGAAGGTAAGAGATGTAAGTGTTTTTTTTTCTAAAAAAATACTCTGATAAACGATTTTTTATAATGATTTTAGAATAAAAATAGCAAGTTATTTTTTGTGTGGAAATTTACAGATAACATTGAAAACTAAAAGGATTATGGTATTTTTTTTTCAAAGACTAAAATAAAACAAAGCAGAAAGTTCAAGATAAGCACTTTGGCTTAGAATGAAGCATTATAGCTTGAAAAAGAAAACATGGTGATTTAGAAAAAGAATCATTATGGCTTTGAAGAAGCCGTATGGCTTTAAGGAAGTACGTTGACTTAGATTCAAACATTGTATGCTTGAATTTGGAAGCACTTAGCTTAGATTCATATGTCTATGATAGACTTAAATGGTAGAAGCTCGATGGCTTAAATTCAGAGGTTCATGATGAACTTGAATTGGTGGAAGCACTTGGCTTAAAAGGAAAAAACAAGAAAAAAGAAGTTTGGTCATTAGATCAAAACTCGGGAGCAAACCTGCTCTGATACCATATTAGAGTAATAAGAGTAAATACATATTCTTCCAACTCATAAACTCTCATCACTCTAATATCACCAAAATATACGGTTGAGTGAGTGTTTCTTATATTTTCTTCGTTGGTTCATTCAGGATTTGCTATAGCGTTGTCGTAAGATTGAGCTAAGCCTCATTTATTCATAATTGATTTAGCGAAGTCCGTTGAGAGGGTTGAGAGTCAGTGGTAGATCCAAGTGTAAGTTTGGGTATGCAACTGAACGACCTTAACTTTTAACAATTAAACTTGTACATTGACAATTATTAACCAAGTGTTACAATGGTACATACTAAATCTTCTTAAACTATTGGTTAGTGGTTCAATTCTCTTTGTTCTTTTTGTGTACATATTTTTTCACTACCTTAAATAGTTTTTCGGGACCACCACTACTTGAGACGTAGGAGAGTTATATAAACGTTTTAAACAATATTTTGGTGTATCGTGTAGGTTTAAGATTGAGATTAGTTCTTCAGCTAAGTAAAGCCAAAGAATAGATGATCAAGGTTCATAAGTGGTATCAAATTCGTTGTACTTATAAAGCCACTGAATCTATGATCCAAGAGTTATTAGTGACCATATTATCTCTGTAAGCGTGCATAGAAGAAATGCATTGTCATGATGAATTATAAAGATTGATGAACGTACCAGACACATTGGAAATGAATGGTATAGCTAAATTGGAAACTTGTAGTTTATCTTGAGATGATGTGATGTTCTGATTGTGAAGTTGAGAACTAAAGTAAGCAATGAACTATTGAATTTGATAATTACTCAAAAATTTAGAAGAGTTAACTGTGTATTGGCCATCATGGTTCAATAATTGAGTTTTATGCTCATGTGTCTCTGAAACCTCAACACTGATTGTCATATTAGCTAGAATAAATGGTTGTTCTAGCTATTGAAACTGAATTTTTGTCTTGGTTTAAATCCACAAGGATATTCATGTTTTTTATAGCATATGTCCACTATGTGTCCAACTCCACCATAATCTGTTCATATTGGTCATGGTTTATGAGATGATGTATTACCATTAGCAGCATTTGTAGAAACTTGGAATGTTGTTGGTTCAACACCACTATGAGGTTGAATGCAAGTTGATCATTGGGAATCTTATTGATCTAAGTTGTTATAAAATTTCGAGAGAGTTGGTAAGGTCATCTTCATAAAGATATAACTTCTGATTTGATCATAGCTTTCATTCAATCCCATTAGGAAATCAATTACACAATTTGCCTCATTTTCTATAAGTAAATTTTCAATTTTTCTTGTTGTAACATGTAAACTAGATAATTCTTCCCAATAAATCTAAGTTTGAGTATGATATGTAGAAACTAGAAAGATACATACTCCCCTGTTGAAGAGAATGAATTTGATGTCTCAACTTATACAATCTTAGAAGATTAGACTTCTGATACCTCATGTAAATCCTTCCAAATTTTTGCAGCTAATTTGATATACTTGTGTAAATATGTTTAGATACATTGTTGAAGAGCCAATATTTGACCATGCTGTTGTATCTACATCGTATCTTGTATATTGGATCATTATCAACAGGTTTTTGAAGAGATCCAACAATAAATGCAATCATGTTCTTAGCTTATAGACTTGTAGTCATCACAACCATCCATACTCCATAATATGCTCCATCTAAAAGTTATGATGTTATAATTAGGCTTGGATGATTTGAGATATGAAGATGCAAATGGATGTTGTTGGCTATCTGGAGAATATGATTCTTCAAATTATTTTGAAATTTGTTTGAAGAAAGATACTAGAGAAGGTCAGTGATTCGAATCGAGAGAAGTAGAACCGAAAACATCTTGAGGATCAGATCCAGTTTGACGAATGTCATGGCGCTTAGTCAAATTTTCTCCAGTGAATCTGAAGTTGATGTTTTATACTTGGATTTGCATTTCCTTTTCTCCATTTTCATTCAATTCACATATATATATTTGATTAGAGATCAATCAGAAGAAAAGATCGAGAAAAAGAAGAAATGAGCTAAAAAAACATAACAATAAAGAAAAAAGAAGAGAAAATCAAGAAGATGAACAAAGTGAAAGCCTAACCAAAGAAAAAAGAAATAAAAGAAGGAAGATCAACTGACTGATGAAAAAGATCAAGATCGCAAAATCTTAAATTTGAGCTAAGATCAAGCTTGATACCATAGAATAGTTTGTATAAGTATATTTTTCATGTACAAAACATGTGTATATGGTAAAACTATTAACAAAATATAAAAATCATACTAACTAACTCTAACTACCATCTTCTATACAAGAATTTATACAAAAACATAGGCCATGTATATCTTATATCTTCTAGCCATAAAAAAGTTTTTTTTTTTATCTGAAAGATTAATTATACAAATAAATTTAGAGTACAACCACTAAACACAAAGCGGGCAGAAAAACATATTTTCCGGAGACAAAGCCCATAAAAGAGAGATATACATGAGAAATAAACCTGAAAACATAGAAAAGGAAAACCACATGTTCTATAATCAAAGCAAAGAGGATAAAAACGATATAATACAACCAAAAATGATAGTCGAGCTCCAAAAAATCTTCAAACTCCCAACAGAAAGAAAATCAAAAAGACGCAAACCTTTACCTCGACACCTCCTATAATGAATTATTCCAGCTCTCAATTGAAACCAAGAAGAACTTTTATATTAGAACCAAAGAGCTGGCTTATAGCAAGAACTCTAAACAATGTCTGACGGGAGGTGAGGTAGAACTCAACCAGGAGCTTATAGGAAAACGCAAAAGGAGGATCTTCTCAAGGAAGGAAGACATCAAACAAGCCTAGATGTAGAAACAAGGAGTGCATCCTTTCCAGAAAATTTAACAAAGCTCGAAACCAACATATATAATTTATTTTTAAATAAGACGCAAGTGGCATCGTGGTTGTCAATTATGTTGCTTTATTAATAGGGAGAGACTGAATTCGACCACTCGATGTGCGAGTACAATTCTTCATATTATATGATTTAGAATACTGGAATGGTCTGTTGTAGCATTAAATTATTATTTTTTAACTAGATGAATATCTACATATACATGTGGGTTTTTTTCATAAATAACTGTATTTTTATATTTTACTGTGTTTATAATATTTTATATTTTTCAATTTTGCTTACATTTTTAATATACATATATATATATATATATTAACTTTTTTTTACTTTAAGAATCATATATTTTTGTTATAACATTTTTAAATCGGATTTAAAATATTTTTAACCATATTCGTTTAGGTTTTATAAATTAAATTTTCATCTACTAACAACCAAATATATGAAAATATACTTTTCATTTTCAAATATATAAAATCTCATTATCATCAATCTCAATAATTATAGAACCACTAAAAAATCTTCAGACTATAGTCATAGTCATTGACACGAAATAAACACAGTGGCAGAACTAGTTACAAACATCGATGAATTAGTAACAAATTCTAAAAGGTTATTGCAAATATGTAAGAAATTGTGGCAATATATTAACACTTTGTTACAAAATATTGTTGTGGTAAATTAGTAATAATCTAGTTACAAAATTTATGTAGCAAAATGTGTAACAAGAATATATGAAGTAATTCGTGTATATTTGGTTACAAATATTTTGTAGAAAAAAGTTTTGTGGCTACGTATATTCATTAAATATATAGTGTCAGATTTGTCACAAATAGTGACACCTAATGTAGCTACAATTTATCATATGTTATATGTATCCGGTTATAGCTAATTTACTACTTGACATTTGTGACTACTGGTCTGTCATACTTCTTTTTATGTAGTATACAATTTTGACCGCTATCTTTCACAAACCTTTTGTGGAGATATTTTGGTTCAAAATATTGTCGTTATGTGCCACAAGATCATTTTGGGAGAGACAACGAGGGACACTTTCTAGTGGGCTAATACAACAAAAATGTCACATATGATGGCAATGAGTGAGTATTTATGCTCTATAAATTCATTAATCATTTTCTCAATTTCTAACGATTGATCATAAACCATTTTGTCTACATAACCCATTTCTTCTTCATAATTTCTTACAAAAAATCTCCATATTCATTTATAAGAGATAAAAATCTTGCTCTTTTACTCGTATGAAAAAGCATGATCGAGAAGAAAATAAAGGAGTTATGGTATTGCTTTATTGGTTGTATCCTTTTTCGTGTACTAATAACCCTTTACCGAACATATTAAAAAAATTTCTCACTAGCTAGTACTTCTAATTGTTATTTTCTATTATTATTTTTAAAATAGTTTTGAACCTTTAATTGTTATTATAAATACATTCTAATTTGTAAACACATATTTAGATAAATAATATACTTAAACCTTTCACCAGATGTTCATCAACATTTTTTCTGGTTCCATTTACATATGGGAACAACAAAACTTCAAAGCACTCATTAATACATGATTTTTATTATACTTTCAATCTCAACAACAAAATTAATTATATATGTTCAATAGTTTTTATCTTACAGAAAAATGTCTTCCTTTTCTAATAGTGAATTGCAAAGAATAGATGTATAGTCGTTTGGAAATAGAAGTGTATCCGAAGAATTTGAAAATGTATTAACGCAATTCATAAACTTTGCGGAACAAGAAATGTACGAGGGGTAAAAAAATATGGTGTTCGTGCAAGAAAAGTCAAAATAGAAAGCTCATTCGACATCCCAAGTGTACAATCATTTATATAATAGAAGTTTCATAAACAATTATTATGTATGAATAGCTCATAAAGAACAACTTGAGTACCAATATCACTTGGATATGAAGCTTATAATATTGATGGTCATCAAGAACCAACTGGGGGAAAATGTAATTATAATGACGCAACTGAACCAAATCAATTAATGTTATATATTATTCAGTTTATAATATCTTTGAATTATTTTCTTTCATTAACCGTTTAAAAAAATAATTAAATTCATAATATACAATTGAATTTATTGTATATATATATATATTATTCAATTACTTTCATACATTTATATATATATATATATATATGTATGTTTATATTTATTTATTTTCATATATATATATATATTTATATTTATTTATTTTTCATATATATGTTTCAAAACTATTAAAAGTTGTTATTTACATATTCAAATTCCTATTATACTAAAAAAATTCTACGATATAACTTTGAGCTCAAAAAGTATATAAATCATAAATACAGAATATGATATAAAAATAAAAAAATTTTAAAATAATTTTTTCAACTATTATATCATATTAATCGGAATAAATAAATAAGAAAACGTAATTTATAAAAAAGAATTTATCAATGAATATGTGATTATTTTCTAAGATATACAGTTGAATAATTTTATATGTATATCTTTCAAAATCTTTTTTTGTGTCATGGTATTCTTCATTTTTAAAACAAACTAATTGACTAACCCGCGCCATGCGCGGACATTGAGAAAACTGAAGTAAATTTATAACAAATATTAATAATTACAATTATAAAGTTTTGTTCACAAAAGCGATCCATGAGCTATAAAATATAAGTACATGTATATACATAACTTAAATTAATTGAATAATCTAGTATATATTCAGCATAAACTATTTAAGATGAGATATATTTTAACACAAATAATATATAAATTTAATGTATGAAATAAATTTAATATACATATTAGAAAATTAAATATAAATTTAAATTTAAATATGGTCTATATAATTATAGATATAATTTGATATTCCATTTGAAAATTATAAATCCTATATTTTGAAATAAAACATTTTTATTAATCAAAATATACAAACAATTATAATGATATTGTATATCTTACATATTTCAAATATAAAACAATAGAGGCCATGTTTAAATCAAACTACATAATTTGATATATATATATATATATATATATATATATATATAACATAGCTAAAAAATATATTTTTAAAATGCCCATATTAATTTAAATCCGATCATATATATTTTTAAAAATATAAGTAAACTTGAGCCAATATATTATGATCCACACAAATTATTAATAAATTTTTATGCAATAANAATATGAATCTTTAGAATTAACCAATATACTATATTAATAAACATGATAATATATATATATATATATATATATATATTAATTGTACCTTCATGTTGCAAATTTTGTTATATAATTTTTTATATATTTCGAATATTTTCAACGGTTGTGCAATATTTGTTTCAAAAATACTCAATTTTAATTTTTTTTTATCTTTATATTATACCAACTTATCATCTTAACAACGATCCACTTAATAAATTAGACAAAGAATTTTTTTTTCCCTCAAAACGACCATTCTATTACTCAAAATTGAGGTGGTCTGGTGAATCAGACCGGAACAGAACAACCGATGTAGTATAGAGTCCTATGGAAGGAGCGAGCCAACTTAGCTAACTTATCAGACATTACATTTTTTCCTCTAGGGACATACATTAAAGAA
>OVBE01013035.1:0-12984 GCA_900406425.1 Iberis pinnata
TATATATATATATATATATATATATTATTAATATATAAAAATATAAAAATCTTAAAAAATAAATACATGCAAAATTTTCATTATCACAATCTTATTCAAAATAATGATAAAATTGATGATTTTTCAAAATACTACTCCCTCCATTCCTAAAATAATGATGTTTTAGCTTTTTTCTTTGTTCCATAATACATATATATTTATGGTATCGAGAATTGCACTTCACAACTATTTTCTTTACTTTAATTTTTAACCAATAGTATATAGACAAATAATATTTAGTGTTATTAAATTAATAAATAAATATTAGAAAGAGTAAAAGTTAATTTTATTAATATGTGTAAAAAATTCAAAACATCATTCTTTTAGGAACGGAAAGAGTAATTCTTAAGCCAAATATTTATTCACAAGTCTTTTTTTTCAATTACACTACAAATCTATAATTTTTTTAAAAATATATAACAAAAAAACTTATATTTTTAAAGCTTATAAAACTAAATCTTGCTAAATCATAACATTCAAAACTATTTTTTAAGGGGTTAACTTTTTTTCACAAAACTAGTTAATTATATTAACAAATTAAAAATATTTTGGATATGTCAACTGTTTTAGTATGCTAACACTTGGGTCCGGTCCATGTAGGTATGGATGTTGTGGTCCATGGCGTTATGGAAGATGTAGTTACTGTTGTAGAAATCCTCAAGCTGAAGTTGAAGTTGTTGAGCCACAACAACGTCGAGCATGTAGGTATGGTTGTTGTGGAAGCTATGCATATGGACAATGTAGTGCTTGTTGTTCTAAGAAGATGGATACTAAAGAAGAGAAGAAGAAGGAAGAAGCTAAGCCATGAAGTGGCACTTTTAACATCTAAACTCTTGTGTTTTTGTATGAATGGTTTTATAATTAGTATAAGTTAGTAAGTATCAAAATAAAACAAGTCTTGTTTATGAAAGTGCTTAGCTCTAGCTAGCAATAATGAAAAGAGAAAGTAATATATGTGTAGTGTGTAACTTCGTTATGTAATGTTTTATGTCGAGGAAATTATGAATAATAACATGACTGTTTTGTTATTATCACAAAAATTACAATATTGGTGGCAAAAAATTCACGGTTGTAAGTACCGTTACCAGAGTTTGATTCTTGGCCACTGTAGATTTTACATGTTGGTTATAGTGTTCCAGGAGTCGACACATGAAGTTTCATTTAGACACTCACGTACTAAATTTATGTATTCGATGTACGTGTGTTAATGTACGGATTATATTGTCATGTTGGTTGTTGTCCTGTCAATGAGTGTAATTACCAAATTGACAATTCTATTGTCGCCATGTTTTGGTGCCCAATTTAAATAGATGTTTTGTTGCAGCCGACCACAAACAGCAAAAGTAGAAGAGATTAACCTCGTCCAAGTTGAGACCAACGAGTAAGAGAAGAAGAAGAAGGACGAAACTAAGCCATGAATTGGCACTTAACATATAAATTAAACTTTTGTTGTTGGAAACTTGTGTTTGTTTCTATGCATGGTTTTATAATGTCAAAATAGAACAAGTCTTGTCACTCTTGTATGAAAGTATACTTAGCCCTCAATAAAAAAATAGTAGGTATCTTATAAATATTTTGTAACATCCTTGACTACCCTAACAAGTGGTCTCCCGTTTTTTTGTCATGTGGATTCCACTAGTAGCTGACGGTCAGATATGCTATTTCGGGAAGTTTTAGAGACTTGTTTGGTGGTCTTGCAGATCACCACGCGATCTTTCTTCATGTTTTGTCTTCACATGCATAATTCCGGAAATGATTTTTCGGAAGGTTACCCATCTTTATATTGTTCTAGTATAAGCACGCTTAACTGTGGAATTCTCTCTGTACCAATGAGTAAAAAGATAAATGCACATTAGTGACATAGGTAGCAGCTCGTTCCAGTGGTTGCTACCCCCGCACCACCACCAGAAGGAGAAGCCTCTATTTCTTCCGGAGAATAGCAGAGAGTCCACTTAAGGTCTTCATATTCAGAGCGCATCGATCTTTGTTTCAAGACACAACGAGCAGATCTGGCTGGAATTTGCCGCTTGAAGCTTCACTCTTTCAAAAGGTATGGTGAAATCCGGCTGAATAGGGAGAGAGGAAATAAACTAACTCTGAGAAAGCATGCATAGAAAACTCGTCGATGCTAAATTTACCAGCGAGCTCGAGGATCATGGAGCGGAAGAGCCGGCCGAAAGAAGGAGGAGATGAGCTCGCTGGTTCCAACTTTTTCTCATGTCCCCAAAGTGGAGAGAGTTGGTAAAAATATACTTGTAATCGTCTGATCATATAATTACTTTCACAAATAGATTTTGTAGTTATATATAAAGTAGATAATTTTAGAAATCAAAGCATATTTAAATTAATGAATTTTAGATTTTATACAAGCCAGCAAAAGGAGTATTTACAGAACCAACCCATAAAGTTCCATCTTTCTCCTCCATCTCACTTATAGACATCCATTTATTTCCATTTTTACCCTCAAAAACTTCTAAAATTACACCATTACCCTCACTCAACCTCACAGCCATACCATTCCCTATATACTTAGCCAAAAACGAATGAACTTTCATCCAATTCACCGGCAAACCTGAGGCCGCGCGTCCAAGCCACGGGTTTGAGACTGCGAACTTAGTAAGCTTCGTGAGTTTTGTATTTAAACCAATCCAAAAACCGCCACGTGGGCTCCTCTTTATGTTGTCTGGAAACCCTGGGAGGTTCTGAGCGAAGATATCGTACACGTCAGCACGTGATGTGTCATTAAGCCAGTAACGTAGGATTCGACACGTGGCGGTTTCGGCTACTAGAAGGTAATCACTGTTTGGACTTAAAACGACGCCGTTTGCGAATGCTAAGTTGTTTAAAAGAGTAGTCACTTGTTTCGTTTTTGGATCGTATTTCATTAATCTACCAGTTTTGTCTCCACTCATTATCGATCCTATATAATTCCTGTGAAATAATTATAAACTTTTCATATTAATTAATAAATTACGTTTTAAACTCAAATCATGTAGCTTTAAAGAGAATATAACACATTTACCAGAAAAAAAAAAAGAGAATATATACACGTAACATAGTTGTTTATTTTTTAGACAATTTTTTTAGGTTAAATTGTTCAACAATTTGTTTTGAGTTTATTTCTCATAGTTCGAGTATAAAAAAATTATAATAGTAAAAACCTATAAAATATAATATATCGATTATTCTCAAAAATAATATATGGATCTAATAAATATATGTTAAATTTATAAACGATCCCACTAATTTATATAAAATTCTTTTTATCTATCATTATAATATTTTTTATTATTATGTTAAATTATTTATATATCCGCCTCGATCAAACTAGATGATATGAAACTAAAATAAAACCTAGTTATTAATTACTTATAACCTCTATATATATAACTATACTTGATTCGATAATAACAAAATAAACTAATAAAAACTTTGGTTTAAATTTTATTTTGATTTAGTATAATTTATTTTTCTATAAATTAATTCATTATAAATTATTTTTTTAATAAAGAAGTGTAGACCCATTATTATTAATATACAGAGACTTCACTTGTATATGCTTTATTTCACATTTTAAACGATAAATTTTAGTTTATATATCGTTTTTATAATATAAAATTATATTATTACATGAAATTAAATTCTAATAAAAATATAAAAAATTAAATTTTTAACCACTTGAATATTCAATTAAAAAAGAATTTATTGATATATTATATAGGCATGTATTAATGTATATGTTGTGATATAAAGATTGTAATTTATTGAAAATGTTACCTCCGTTGAAAAACCGAACTACTGTCGGTAAAATAGATAATTCCGGTCCGTTGATCGATATCTAATGAGTTAGTAAATTTATTACTGGGCCATATCTGATCTGCTAAGCCACCATTTGGGCCAACTTTAAGAAGGCCCATATAAGCATCAGCTATATAAAGATAACCAGTGGATTTTTCAAAGGCTAGGCCCAATGGTCGACCACACACGTGTTCTGTTCCTTGGTGCTCGTGCGGGCCCTCACAACCATCTCTGCATTGAATCAAAAAAAAATTGATGAGATTTTCTGAACCAAACCGAACCGAATTATATTTCGTAAACCGATCGGCAAAAAAAAATAATTTTGGTAACCGAACCGAATTATATTTTGTAAATCGGACGCGCAAAAAAAATTATTTTCGGTAACTGAACCAAACCGATAACCGATCGATTTTTTTTCTTCTTGAAAAAACCGAAAATGATCGGAAAAACAAAAAAATCAAACCAAAATAACCGAAAATAACCCAAAAAACTGAAAAAACCCGAAAAAACCAAAAAAATAACCAAAACTTAACCGAAAATTAACCAAATAAACCGAACTTCAAAAACAAAACTAACCGAACCGAATCGATTTCCGCACCGAACCGAACCAAAATTTTATTCGGTTTAATTCGGAACACAAATCCAAAATTCAAAATAACCGAAAACCAAAATTTTCTTTAAAAAAAATTAATGCCAATGCAAAATTGAAATGGGCATTATCAAATAAGCATTTATGTGCATATAAAATTAAAGTATTAAGATCCACACATGCATGCCAAAATTGTGCTTAAGAAAGTTGAAAATTGCAATTTTAAAACAACAAGTTGACCATGTGAAAGTTGAAGTACATAGGCAGAAACAAAAGTAGTGTTTTTTCATTAGCCAGAAACTCATTTAATAATTGTATTAAATTTTAAAAAATTTAATTAAATAAAATCTTCAATGTATACTTTCATTGTTAGGATTCCACATGCAATTGAATGAAACCCCCTAAAATGGGAACTTCACATGCATGAATAAAAATAAAAATTTTTGCTTCAAAAACTTTAACTTGTAATTTAAAAAACACCAAAGTTGACAATGTAATTTAATAAGTCAGAAATTCATTAAATTATTATTTATATAAGAATATCCTAATTAATTTAACTATAACTTGAATAAAACCAAATCCACATAAAACTATTCCCTCTCTTTCAAAACAATTGTAATTTTAAAGGAAATTTTATAGTTCTAAAATAATTGTTGTTTTCGCTTTTCAATATAAAATTTATTGTATTTTTATGTTTTGTAAACATTTGTATTCTGCAAAATTATTTATTATCGGTTAATTTGTATTGAAATAGGCTTTTTTATTTCAAAAAACTTAAAATTAAATAATTTTTTTTATTATGTGTATGAAAAAACTTAAACTACAAATATTTTGAAACTATAAAAATATAACAAAATAATAAAAAATGAAGAAATTAGTGTGTAAACCTTGATCATTTTCTTAAACATAATTGTAGTTTTAAAGAAAATTTAGTTTTAAAATAATAATTGTTATCGCTTTTCAATATAAAATTTATTGTATTTTTACGTTTTTGTAACAATTTGTATTCTTCTGCATAATTATTTATTATCAGTTGATTTGTATTAGAACACGTTTTTATCCCAAAAAACTTAAAATTAAATAATTTTTTAATATATGTATAAAAAAACCTAAACTACAAATATTTTGAAATATATATAAATTTTACAAAATGATAAAAATAAAATTAAAAAAATCGAGAAATTAGTTTACCTTGATGGAGTAGTGACGGCAAAATCAATCCAACGGCTCTCATTAACTAACCATTTAACAATCCGACCATCAGATAAACCAGTATAAGGACCTTCACCGGAAAAATCAAACACAAAACTCTCCGGTCCTAAAGCTCCGGTGGTCGGAATCAAACGAAAATCTGAGAAATTTATAGTTAACATTGCTTCTCCATTTTTTAATCTCTCACCTGAAAAATCCATAAGAAGAGCAATAAAAATCGCCACCACAAAGAGAAGTTTCATCATTTTTTTTCTTGGTCTTGTTGGTTTTGTGGTAAAGAGTTTATGGAACTTATATATAATGTGTGAGAAATATAATATTTAGTTTTTTTTTTTGGGTTGAATTCTTGAGGATTTTTGGGATCACTCGTTATTATCTTCTGTCATTAGGGACGGTCCTAAGATTTTAAAATTTTCTAAAATCCACAATTTACAATTAGAAAATAGGCCAAAATTGTACAATTTTTCAAAAAATGGACTATTTTCATAATTAAAATTTTTAAAAATTGAAAAAAGGCCGAAAGCGCATGCTTGCTCTGGCTCAGGACCGGCTTTGTCTGTCATCACATATTTGTTAATTATATTTCTGTTAAGATATTTCCTTCTTTGTAGATTTATTACGAAAAATAAATTTCTCTTATTAGCTAATGTTTATTATATATAAAGTGTGTGGTTATAATATGTTACATTTATGCATATATATTAAACATTTCCTACTTAGTAGATTTAGTATGAAAATGGAGATTTCTTTAAAATATAATTTTTTGAATTTTTTTCTGAAAATGTATGTTTTTTTGTCATATAAATATTTGGGTCACAACTGGCCGGTATAGTAGATCAAATTCCATAAATAGGAGAAAATGCGCTTGCTATGCGAGTGGACAGGTTTAAACCATGGTCTGGTAACACGGCAATAACGGTAACACAACCTTTAGACCACTTGATATTTGTTCTAAAAATGTATGTTTTAAAAATGCCATATAAATGTTGTTTTAAAAATATTAAAAGTTTTCACCTTTAAATTTTAATCCTAAATCTCAAAATAAATTCTAAGAAGTGAAACTAAGTCCAATAATTTAAACTATAAATTGTTAATATTCAATTTTATATTTTTCATAATTTGGATAGAAAATATTTTAATGAAAATTCTAAAACAATCGAGTAGCGTATATTTTCTAAAATTCACATTATATATTTTCTAAAATAACGAACCATTAGAATATTATAATGTTTAGAAATGGTCAAAGTAAAAATATATAAATTACCAACGATGAGTTAACTTAGTTGGTTCAATTCAGGTTAGAAAAAATATATTCTTTAACTAAGAGTTATATAACCAAACTGATGTATATATAGAGTTTGGCCTCGCTCTGGAAAGATATACATGCTTCTGTCCATAATTTTCTAGTCATCAAATAAATATAAATATATATATATATATATATATATATATATTAAAGAGGCTATTTTCTTGCTAATAAAAATTGAGGTTTTAAGACATTTACATGAAGATGGTATGATTGCTTGAAAACACCTGAAATGGAGGGGTCACATTTCCTTCATTGTATATTAATATATATCAAAAAGTAAAGGCTGTCTTTTGTACTTTCTATATTTTTCTTATCTAATCTGCAGATATGTTGCCTATTTAGTTAGAATTGATCTTAAAAGTTTAGGTAAAAGTACAAATGCTATTCAACGAAAAGAAAACTATATATGGAAAATAATACTTTCCCTTAACACATAAAATAAAATTTACAAGAAAATTAGAAAAGAACAAATTTGTTAGTAAGATACTTTTTATTTTTGCAATTTATTAAAAGAATAAATTATTAAAAAAATGTATTTAGATGTTTTTTTATTACATGAATGTTAAATTGTAAATGTGCGGTAAAATATTCGTATGAACTATTAATTATTCATGTAAAGAACTCACAACTGTAAGTTTCGCCACCTGGGTTCGAATCCTGGCCACCGTCAATTAACATGAGGTGAATTTCGACGATCCTCCTGGATACCATTGGCGACTGGGGAAGCTTTGGATCTAGTCGAAGTTCTTCAGGGCTCCGGATACCAGGGTTATAAAAAATATATAGTTTTTTGCGTAAATAGTTAGTTGTTTTTTATATAAATTATGAATTGTTCATTCTCCAAATTAAAAGGAGTATTCTATGTGCTAAAATTCTCTTATGACAATTAGAGAAAATGTTTTAAAAACCAACATCACTACTACAAAAATATGTCATAATTCATATTATTGTATAATTTGTCAAAATTAATAATATCTAGTAGTTGAGATTCTTTCATAGAAATGGGACATTAGTCAAAAACAGATATATTTTAACCACACAAAAAAGTTTTTTTTTAAAAAAAGACAAATGTAGTTTTGAGGAAGTGAATTGACAAAAGACAGAAGAAGCAACTGCATGAGCCCCACTCGGCAACCTATTCGTTTTGTTGCCTTCTGACCACTTTAAATTTCTTTTATTACCAAACAAAATTCAAAACAGTAAATTCCAAAAACATTAGAACCAATCAAAGAAAAATTTTCAGAAATAAATGTGATATCCTTACAACTCTAATCATTCATGTTCACGGCCAGTTTTAAGATTTTAAATTTTTATAAATGTCGCAATCTACAATGAAAAAATAGGCCAAAATTATACAATTTTTTAAAAATTGGACCGTTTTTTAAATTAAAAAGGGACGCAAGCGCATTCTTGCTATGCTTGGGCTCAGGACTGGCTCTGTCCATGTTATTGGTTAGTTGATTGCACAGGCCAGTTCATAGCATCATATCTTTCTTTATAAATCTCAGTCTATTAGGTGAAATTTTTACTTTTTAACATATTTATATCAGAATTCGATTCCACATAATTGCGGAATTCTTGCATTATAAAAATAAATTATAAATCGGATTTTGTCGACTCAATTCAAATTAAAAAAAGTTTGTCAGCTTATATAAAAAATCATTCGTTTAGAAGGATATGTATGTTTTGATATTCCGGATTGTGAAGTGAGTTGATCTTGACATTGGTGGATTTCTCGAGCAGGAGATAGCATAGGGAGTGGTCATGTCACCCCCTATTATATATACTTTGGGAAGTCAACTTCAAGAGAAAGGATATTGTTTTAGACCTAATGAAGAAGAAAGATGTGTGAGGATACAATATCGGCCAAGCAGATCAAGCACGAGCTTGCAGCTTATTTTACATTTTTGAAACTTTACTTTAAGAACTGGTCCATTTTCAAATCTTTAATTTAAAAATCGGTCTATTTTTTATTATTTTATTTTGTGGTCTTTAAAATTTCAGGACCGGCTCTGGATACTCTCTCATTGCGATGGTCAGGCATGTCGCATGGATCTTCTAGTGAATGTGTACCAAATTCTTGTAGAGTATGGATAAGTGAAGAATAGATGAGGTATTATGTGCTTTTGTGGGTAGATGAAACTAGTACATAAAACTAGTAATCCCTTTCAAGTTTCAACACCAACAATGAAACTAGAAATTGAGGCCCGATAACGTTTACATTAAGCCCAATAATATGTCAAGATCACCCCAACAAACGTGTTAACCTAAAAGATACCATAACCTAATCCATGACTCTCCATTATAGGTTTCGTAATTATCAACGATTGTGTTATCAAAAACCAACCAATGGTCCAATGTTATATTTTATTTATTTCATTCAGTGGTCCGTTAGTGGCCTAAGATAACTAAAAGTGTTTGGACTTGAATATGTAGTTGAACAAAATAACTTGATCGCCCTAGCATGTGGTCTTTGATCGCCCTAGCATGTGGTCTTTGGTTCTTCCAGTATGTGGACTTCACTACTATTTTTCAATCAGGTGTATTATTCTAGAAGAATTTAAAGACATGATTGTTGGTCATGTATTTCACTAAGCGATCTTTACCCTATGCTTTGTCCTTACTCACGCAATTGTGGGAAGTTCTAACATAAGCACGCTAAACTGTAGAGTTCTCTCTGGACCGGTGACTGAAAATATAAGTGCACTTTGGTGACATAGGTAAAGAAAATCAATTCTCTTAAACTCTCGCCATGCACCACTTTTTCTCTATAAACCGGGGTATTACATTCATCCCCACTCACAAAGCGCAACGTTCTTGTAGCGCACCAAGACCAGTCCTCCAAGTCAGAACTAGAGTGACAACCGGCTATGATACAACTTGTAACATTCCTGACAGCCCTAACCTGTGGTCTCCGGCTCTCTTGGCCCGTGGGCCCATTACTATCTGACGGTGAGGTGTACTATTCTAGGAGGCTTTAAAGACTTGTTTGTTGGTTTTGCAGATCACCACGTGATCTTTTTCCATGCTTTGTCCTCACTCGCAAAATTCCGGGATGTCCGAAAGATCACCCATCCTTAGATTGCTCCAGCATAAACACGCTTAATTGTGGAGTTCTCTCTCGACCGGTGACAAAAAAGATAAGTGCGATTTGGTGACATAGATAGGTAAATCAATTCTCTTACTCTCGTAATGCACCATCATTCTTCTATAAACCGGGATATTACAATAATACTTGTTTCTATTACTCCTTTGATTCATTTATTTATGTTTAACTATAAGTTATGACATGTTATCTATATGTATTCAATAAAAATGGACAGATTTTGAAAATTTTAAACAGTTTAATATAAAAATAAATCGATTCTGCATAATTTTTATTTAAAAAGTCAAATCACTTTAAAATCAATATTAGAAAAGTTTAGTGGTGAACCCAGAAAATTATTTTATTAGAGTCATATTTATATTAAATATTTTATATTTATATTAAAATTATATATTTTATATATTATTAGAATTACATTAAAAATATATATAGTGGGGTGAAATATAGGTGCAACTTTAAAAAAATATTATGTAAAAGATTAGAGCTATTATTAGGACTTAGGAGTGTTATAAAAATAAATACTTATCAACTATGTTACCAATCAATATAATTTTAAGTTTATAGATGAAATTTTTAAATTTTATATGGGTTCAATTAAACCTTTTTTCACCAAGGTGAGTTCGCCACTAATTGTGTCTTGACCCTTAGGTAAGACACTCATATTATAATGGTATTAATGATTATTAGTATTCATTTCGTTTCAAATAAGTATCGTATTAGAGTTCTTCACACAAATTAAAAAAATTATTTTTTATCAAAACAACAATAAATGTTTTAAATCAACTAATAAACAAATATTACAATTATTCTATTGGTCATAATATCAAATTCATTTAATTTATGTATTGAAAACCTAAAACGATACTTTTTATGAAACAAAAATCTAACTCTAAAACGACACTTATTATGAAAAATGAGTATCTTTTTATTAATCAAGTTTTGTACGAGTTAATAAAAAGTAATTTAATAAGGTTGTAAAAGTCGTTATTTGAATTGTTTCGTACTACCTCGCCAATAGTTATAATTCAGTGTTTTTATAAAGATTTATATTTATTAGACTCAAAATTAGTTCATTATAAGTTTCTCAGCCCAAGAACAAAACATATTAACCATCTTAGCCCAAATAAGCCAAATTCGGAGTGGGTTTCTCCAGTACAATAAATAAGCTCGGACCCATTTACATATTGGAAACTCTAGAAAAAACATGAAAACTAGAGTTAGTCTGTCGTCTCCGCAATGTTGTGGCTTCGTCGGAGCCACAACGGTTTGGGAGAATGACAAATAGATTTTTGATCCCGCTTTGGGACGAGCCAACCCTCCGTTGGGTTTGGTATGGAGACATTTCTCTGGCAGCCGCGGTTCATGTGCCACTATCAGCAAACGCCGCTTCTCTTTCCTCCAAAAAGTTAACGCAATGTTAGCCTATAATTAACATTATTCAAAAACCTAATATATATATATATATATATATAAATATATTATTGTAATCAAATTATTTTTAATATAATTTGAGCTACAAAATTAGAGTGACATAATTTTTTATCTGTGATACATGAGTAGAATTAAATAGTTATTCGACAAGATAATTAAGATTTATATTGCTGCTCCTTTAAAAATTTGGTAGTACACATATATATATTTTAACGTTATTATAAACCAACAGAAACAAAGATATTGTATATTGTATAATTAATTGTTGCGTTAGAATTAAAGGAGTTTTATAATGGAATAGAGTTTTGGTTGGTAACTATATAAACAATTCAAATGGAGTTTTTTTTTTTTTTTTTTTTTATAATCCAGGGGTAATCCGGCTTTCCCGACTAATCCCCTGGGCCCGGTTAGGCAGCGGCCAGCTTCACCCGGGAGGGTTTTCCCTGGGCCGAGGCCCAGTACCGCTTTAGGTGTCCAGAACAAACCAGTGTAGTTCTCGCNCAATTCAAATGGAGTTTCACGAACATAATCATATAATCTTTAGTTATTGTATTATATTAATTAAAAAATATAAAGATTTGGTGTGTATTATTGCCTTTAATTGGCTTTGTGTTATATCGGAGGGGCACTGGCCATATACGTATATTGTTGTCCTAACATTGCATGTAAGGCCATTATTAATTTTGGTCTAAGTACTTTAACATAATTTTGGCCATATATATATTACGGATTGAAGACTAATGATGAAACCATTTTGGGATACTTGGTTTGATTAAGAGTAGTTAAAAATTTATTTCTATATTTTTCGTCAAAATTCGATTACACATAACTGCGTATTCTTATATTATAAAATTTGACTATAAATAAAAGAGGAGTTCCATGAAATATCATAAAATAACCGGGGCTTCTAGTTTTAGTGGTAAAGGGTTTACAGCTGTGAGTTCCGCCACCTGGGTTCGAATCCTGGTCACCGTCAATTAACATGGGGTGAATTTCGGCGGCCCTCCTGGAGACTGCAGACGCTTTAGACCTAGTCAGAGTTCTTCGGGGCTCTGGATACCAGGGTCATCAAAAAAAAAAATCATAAAATAACTTCATGTTCCAAAAATACCATTAAATTATTTTTTCTTCCAAAAATATCACATACATTAAAATTTAATTTTAAGGGTTTAATATTTAATTTTTGAGGTTTGGTTCACTAATTAGAGTTTAGGGTTTAGTTTTTGAGTTTAGGATTTGAATTTTAAGTTTTAAAACTCTTTCAAATTGTAGTATTTTTGGGACAAAAAAAATTTGTGATATTTTTGAAACAAATTAAGAGTGTTATATTTTTGGAACATACCTAGTTATATGTGGTAAAATTTTATCAATACAAATATAAACCCCCAAAAAAATAAGAAGATTCATCTACATTTTCAACTTAAATTTAAGTTTCACATGAAATGAACTATGTTCCCTTATTTTACACATAAAAGAGTTATATATATATATATATATATA
>OVBE01013036.1:0-12983 GCA_900406425.1 Iberis pinnata
CCTAAAACACATTGTATTTATAGGCTAAAAAGTAAAATAATAAATATGGAAAACTTGATAGGCTTGAGGGCTTGATTTGAAATTTTGGAAAACTTCAATTCTTGTTCGGAGGATGTGCTCGATCGAGCATAGTATTGCTCGATCGAGCATCTCAAGTTTTTGCTCGAATCTCCTTCTTTGCCCGATCGATCTTCATCTCCGAATTTTTCCAGGAGAATATCCTCGAGCACTTATGTCTGGAGATTTCGGAGATGAAGCTCGATCGAGCAAATGCTCCTGGAAAATTCCGGAGATGAAGATCGATCGGGCAAAGAAGGAGTATCAAGCAAACCCTTGCTCGATCGAGTACAACCCCTGAGATGGTATGAAAATATTTTTCATATATAGAACTTAATACTATATTTTAAAATACTAATTTGATTCTAAATTATAAAATAGGAGCGTGAGACTGGCCGTCGACCAGGGCCTATCGAGTTTTTGGAGGACATCCACACGAACCAGACGACGGGTCAGATACAAGATGAGGTGGTTCGAGGGGTTGTCGACAACACACAACGGATAATCAATGAGCGGGCAACTCAGGAGTCCATCCCAACCGAGCACGTAACGATCGAGACACAGTTCAATCTTGCGTCTCAGGTATGTATAGTAAATACTTTTAAATTATAATTTAACATACTGGTTTGTTGTAACTTTATGTTTTGTTTCTTGTTTCTTGCAGGTTACGAAGAAACAAAAGGGACGCACATTAGGGCTCGGGAACATGGCGTCTTTATGTTTCCCGGGATCGTCTCGAGGGAGGACTTCATTTTGGGAGGAGGAGCTACGGCAGAACGACGCGGCAATGGAGTTGATGCAGCAGAAGATGACTCAAATGGAGAACGCGCAATTGGAGCAAGAAGCTCGCCTCACCGCTCAACTCAACGAGCAACTCGTCGAACGACTCAGAGAGCAAAGAGAGGAGATGCAGTGTTAGATGGATGAGCGGATCCAGATGACAATGGACACTTTCATGTCCCAGATGACGAGCCAATACACGCCACCACCGCCACCCCAGTAGTGTAGTTTTTTGTTTTATGTCATTCTCGATCGAAATTTTGGTTTTTGTAAACCTTTGCACATTTTAGTTTTATGAATGTTTTTCATATTTATAATTATATTTTAATTAAATTTATTCATTTATAATTAAATTTATTAATTAATTTATAATTTAATTTATTAATTTATATAAAATTAATCAATTAATAAATCAATTATTATTTTTTAAACATACCAAATACTGACGGATAGGTTCCATTAGTAATTCATCCGTCAGGAAATTCGTGATGGATTCCTAACGGACTATTACTGACGGATTCCTGACGGACATAATATTGACGGCTATGTCCGTCAGGAAATCCGTTAGTCATAGTCCGTCAGGAATCCGTCACGAATTTCCTGACGGATATCTGACGGATTTACAGATTCTGACGGACGTAATCCATCACGAATCCGTAGGGATTCTTTGTTCGTGATGGAATCATGACAGATATGTCCGTCAGGTTTTGCCTGTTTTCTTGTAGAATGATGAATCATTTGGTGAATGAACAAATATACCTAATTTTTAAATAAAAAAAAACAAAAATACCTTTTACAAATTTAAAAACAAAAATACTTATTTTCCAAATTAGAAAACAAAAAGTACCCAATTTACAAAAATACTTTTTAATATATACAATATAAGACCAGCAGGCAATGATAATAATAAACGTGTCCTAGCTGGATACATTTCGGTAACATCCACACACGACATGCATTTCAAGTAAACGATTTTCTTTTGTTGACAAAGTAAACGTTTCTGTATATTTTTTATATATTTAAAATAAACCACAACGTGATGTGAGGATACATTGCAAAGACATAAAGAAGAGTTACAAGATCATCACTTTCTTCTTGTTTGTTGTATAGATATGGAGGAAACAGAGTCAAAGATCAAGGAGTTAGGGCTAAAGCATCTAGGGTTCATCAGATTCACAACGATCCAGTTTCTTGTTTGTGTCTCATTTCTCTACAACTATGCCAAGCTACACTCCGGTCCTTTTAAACCCGCCGTTTGTAAAGTGGAAGGAGTTGTCACAACCATTGTTAATCCTGTCTACCAAAAATACAAGCATCTTCCATATATATTCCTCGCCGTTCTAGATTACAAGGTAATATACGAATCCTACTACATGTAAACGGAGGACCGGTCCTTAAGCTAAACAAAGCAAACACAATTTTGCGGCCCATATTTTATTTTAATTTTTTGTTTAAGAAAAAATCATATTGTTTCATTTTGTATTGCGTCTTTAAAATCTCAGAATCGGTCATATATATACTTTGGCTTTTTTAACTTTCTAGGTTGGTGTAGGTGTTTACAAGTTTGATAAGCATGCACTTTTTTAAATTGCGTCTTTAAAATCTCAGAATCGATCATATAAATACTTTGGCTTTTCTTTTTTAACTTTCTAGGTAGGTGTAGGTGTTTACAAGTTTAAAAGGCACACACTTTTTTAAATTTCGTCTTTAAAATCTCAGAATCGATCATATAAATACTTTGGCTTTTTTTAACTTTCTAGGTTGGTGTAGGTGTTTACAAGTTTGATAAGCATGCACTTTTTAAATTGCGTCTTTAAAATCTCAGAATCGATCATATAAATACTTTTTCTTTTTTAACTTTCTAGGTTGGTGTAGGTGTTCACAAGTTTGATAAGCACGCACTTTTTAAATTTCGTCTTTAAAATATCATAATCGATCATATAAATACTTTGGTTTTTTTAACTTTCTAGGTTGGTGTAGGTGTTTACAAGTTTGATAAGCACACACTTATTTAAATTGCGTCTTTAAAATCTCAGAATCGATCATATAAATATTTGGCNCTTTGGTTTTTTTTAACTTTCTAGGTTGGTGTAGGTGTTTACAAGTTTGATAAGCACACACTTATTTAAATTGCGTCTTTAAAATCTCAGAATCGATCATATAAATATTTGGCTTTTCTTAACTTTCTAGGTTGGTTCAGCTGTTTACAAGTTTGATAAGCACGCACTTTTTTAAATTGCGTCTTTAAAATCTCAGAATCAATCATATAAATACTATGGGTTTTTTTTTAACTTTCTAGGTTGGTATAGCTGTTTACAAGTTTGATAAGCACTTTTTTAAAATTACGTACTTAAAATCTCAGAATCGATCATATAAATACTTTGGCTTTTTTAAAAACTTTCTAGGTTGGTATAGCTGTTTACAAGTTTGATAAGCATGCACTTTTTTAAATTACGTCTTTAAAATCTCAGAATCGATCATATAAATACTTTGGCTTTTTAAAAAACTTTCTAGGTTGGTGTAGCTGTTTACAAGTTTGATAAGCATGCACCTCGAGTGGCTAAGCATGTGGTAAGTGAATCCAGTGTATTGATCAACATGGCAACAAAGAAAACTCTAAGCTTTGTGAAAGTGGCTCGTACTGGTGGCCCCAAAGCTGCCTTTAAATTTGCTGCAACTGAGTACATATATTTCCTTATAAACATTTCGGTCAAAGTGTGGGTTAAACTCAAAGAGTACAAACCAATCCGTGCAGTGGGAGACAAAACTTTGCCTGTGGCTGAAAACTTTTTCAGTTTATACAACCATTTGGTGACTGATATGACTGAGATGGGTTACCCTGTGGTTTGTTATTTTCCATTGGTCCCTCTAGATGACATTCTTAAAGCTTATGAAAAAGAAGTTGCAAAGAGAAAGACTTGTAAAACTCATGAAAAGGTTTCGTCGTCGTCTGATTCTGATTGAAACGTATGTGTTATGTTTTGTTAAGCTTGATCATAATTAAAAACATATATCCATATGTAATATGTTTCACATTAAAGATAAATAAAAAAAAAGTTTACTAAGATGATCCAATGAGTACATCTCTCATTTGTTATTATTTGATCAATTTGTTCAAGACAAATGCTAGATCCCGAAGGAGATCATCATAAGGATCCCTTCGACCAGCAACCTGACTGATCTAAGGGTCCCAACGAAGTTGAGCGTTATGGCGCTCAAATGTCCTGAACCCATAAGGACGAATAGGTAATGCCCACATTTCCTTAATCTTCTTACACCTCTCGTGCTGGGCCGGATCTGAGCACAGCGAGATGAAACATTCGCCTATAACCCCCGTTTTAATAAGTTCGATCTCATATTTTATAGGCCCCAAAATTTAAAATTTTATATATATAGTTGCCCCAAAAATTATATATGATATATTAGCTTCCATTTTTTTAATTTTGTTTTAAACCCCCAAAATTTCAAAACCGGCCCTGCTCTCGTGCATCTCCATATATGTGCTTCCTTGCTTTCCTGTCTCTCACCTCCGGATTCTCCATTATCCTTAGCATCAAATTCCATTATGAAACTCATCTCTCAACTGTTACTCATATAACAAACATACTACTCAGTATCCATTTAACCCCACTTCCCGGATATTTAGGGTTTCTATCAAATTCCATCACAGTGTTCCCAATCTAGATCTAGGTTACCTATGACGATGTACTTAGATAGCAAGACAATCATTTGAAACAAGATAGGAACTTACCCTCGGAAACAAAACTAGTATATTTTCGAGAGTCTGTTTTTCAGAGAGGTGATATTAGAATAAAAGCCACATTATTTCCCTTTACAAGAATGGCACACATAAGAATTTTCTGATCGAATTCTTGCTGGGAGCTAACCACCACATCCGTCGAAGGTCACCCAACTCACTAAGCTCGTAGGGAGATCTGTGGGCTAATCTGTTGGTTTCAAAGCCTCCTCAATAGGATTTCGCCTTAGCTAGTACCACTTCCGAGGTCGACTCAATACGTATTGAGCACGAAAGGATCAACTAAGAGAGTTACCTACCTGAGTACCCATCGCGTAGTCAGACTGAGGTGGATATAAACACAGCCTGAGCACGTAACGACCGAGTCCAAACGGTTATGAGATTTTAGGAATATGCCGAGATTGTAGGAATGCAAGATGAAATATATAGTTTATAAATGAGCTCACAAAGGAGACATTTACGTTAATATTCTTGACATCCATCTACCATGATCATTGTAACCTACAATAAAGTGATATAAACATTTTAAAATAATGTTTATCAATTTATAATGAAATAATAAAATATAGCAATCATATGAAACATACCACTCTTTGTTGAAGCTGATGTTTTAGAATTGATATTCAGATTTGTAAAAATTTCTTTAAATGTATTAGCTAACATTTTTATTCGTGCATTGGTAGTTGAATCTTCACAATCGTAACTTCTGAAGATATTATTGTATCAATGCTACAACATTCAAGATTTTGTTCTTCAAATCTTCATCACCTACACAGTTTTAAATTATTATTTTTAAAACAATATTATTTTTAAATGGTAAAAATAAAATGAAACATAGTATTTATAGATGAAGAATTTAAGTTGCATTGATAATCATCTTCTACACCAGAAAGAAATAAATTGTTGTTGTCAGAACCACTACAAAAAGTATGTACAAAATGATTGGAGTTGATTTGATTATTCTCCTGCAAGTGTGAAATAGTTGATTGTGTGTCTACAAAAATGAGTAAGCAAATATTAAAATTTATATACACTTATTTACCATGAATATAAAGATATTGTTTTTCAAGAATAAAAAATATTTTTTTTGTATTCATTTTGTTCTTAGATCTTTTAGTAAGTGAAAGAACATCTTTATTATATCTTGGTTTGTAAAAAAAATTAAAAAACTTGATAGTATTTATATTTTCTATATGTATATATAATAAAGATAACTTACGATCAAATATATCGTTGACAGATTGAGAATTGATATTTGTTAAAACACAACTCTTTTAGGAGAAACTCCTTTGAGTGGAATAAATATTCGTAAGTCACAAAAAAAACGTCGATTTTGGTTTGTACCTAATTAAGGTGGTTCATTTTCATTAATATAAGAAGTTTGCTTCCTTTTCCTTTTAGATGAACTGCTACTTCCAACTTCATTTCAATGTTTTTTTGACATTGTTGTTGAATGCTATTTGATTGCGATGGTAAAAGGTTTATAGTACAATTGCGATGGTAAAAGGTTTATAGTACAATTACGAGTTGAACTAATAAAACGGTTTAAAAAATTATTAAAAAATAAGTATAAAACTGATTTAAGTAGATTTCATTAATAAAATATCTTTATTCGATAAGATTAACTTTTCATATATATAGAGAATATTTGTTCACACTTGGAAATAAATTAAATATTAATAGTAAAATGATTTGGAAGAATAATAATATATTCATTTACATTAAATAAATAATTGATTATCAATATCTTTTTTTATCTTAATAAAAATTACCATTAAACTACAAATAACTTAAACTCGTTAAATCTAAATAATATTTCAAGATCTTTATACAAATACAACTATAATCATTAGAGAGAATAGTTTAAAATAACCATTAACCAATATTTCATAAATTAAAAATTACATATATGAACAAGTGTTTTTGATTTTTCTTTTTCATTTTGCACCATTAAAAAGTAAGGTGTGTTTACCTATCATATTTAAATAATTTTAAAACTCATCAATTCTCTATCGTTCTTCTGTCAAACCCTAAAAAATTCCTCTCTTTCCAACTTTTCACAAAGAAGATGAACAGGTAAGTCTTCTTTGTGATCGAGACTTATATTCTATTAAAAGTTTTAAAATTACCTAAAATATTCTTATTAGTATCTAGTTATTAGTATCACCTGAGAACGAAGTCTCTTGATATATATCGATATAGCTTAGTTTATATTTTCTAGTCTCGTAATGAACTTACTATAAATAATTAATCCTTGATCTTGAATCTATTTCCATTAATTTAAAATGGATGTTTTGAAGTTTTTTAGTGTAAACGGTTTTGGTGTTTTATAATTTTTAGTTGCTTCAAATATCATCAAATCTACTATTGTTATTATTCATTTTTGAAAATAAGGTCGTGAACCATCCAATACAAGGGGTTTGCTCTCTAACTTAATTTTCTTTTACTCACCAAATTTTTATTGGGAAAATATACCTAGCACAGGTTCCAAGGTTATATGGTGAAGCAATGAAGAAGAAAGAATGGAAGAAGACAATAAAAAATGAATTGGAAGCCATGGAAACAAAACGAACTTGGACTATAGATGATCCCCCAAAGGGGAAAAAAGTCGTGAGCTCAGAGTGGATCTTTACCATCAAATAAAAAAGTAATGGTACATTGAGAGATACAGAGCAAGGCTGGTAGATAGAGGATTCACCCAAACTTATGAAGAAGACTACTTGGACATGTTTGCACTAGTAAGTTGAATTGTGGCAATGCTCTATGATTTCCTTCACCTCTTTTTCAGCAACGCATCTTATGAATAATCTGTCTGAACCCTTCTTGTAGAGGTAAGGATCGTCCCGAAAGAAGTGTTCGACTTCACTCAAAAACTTCTTCCTTCTGTAGGAATCGTAATCTTTAGGTATTGCCCCGCAAAATTTGAAATTTACTAAGTCTACATACTAGGGAGCTACTTTTGAGGTCATCACTTCGCATTCAACAAAAGCGCAAGTGTGAAAAAGCATGAATTGTTCCTCAGGCATTGAGTCATTAATTAGAATTGACTCGTCAATTCGCATCATGGATTGATGATCCGCAACTCCATTCTCAACCTCTTTCTTGTCTATTATTTCCATGTCAAACTCCTGTAGTAAGAGTATCCACCTTAGAAGTCTCGGTTATTGTCTTTCTTGGCATAGATGTGTCTTAAAGCAGCGTGATTTGTGTAGACAACAACCTTGGATCCCACCAAATAGCTTCTGAATTTCTCGAATGTGAAAAAAACTGCCACTAATTTCTTCTCTGTTGTAGCATACTTTGGCTGAACTTTGTCCATAGTCCTACTAGCGTAATAGATCACATGAACCTTTTTAACGATTTTCTGTCCAAAAATTGTTCCAACTGCGTAATCGGACGCATCACACATGATCTCAAAGGGGTAATCCCAGTTTGGAGCTTGAACTATTGGGGCGGATACCAAAGCTTCTTTGATTATATGGAAGGCCTTCAGACATTCAGAATCAAAGATGAAGTCAGTCTCTTTGCATAATGGCCTTATCAGTGGTCGATCTCTCTTAGAATAATCCTTGATAAATCTCCTGTAGAACCATGCATGCCCTAGAAAACTTTTGACATCTTTTATTGTCTGAGGTGGTTGCAATTGCATCATCGCGTCAACCTTAGCCTTGTCAACCTCTATTCCCTTTTCAGAGATCCTTTGCCCCAAAATGATCCCTTCTCTTACCATAAAATGTCATTTCTCCTAATTTAGAACCAGGTTCGTTTCCTCACAACGGGCCGGAAACCTGCACAAGTTAACTAAACAAGAGGAGTAGCAAGAGCAATACACAGAAAAATAATCCATGAATACCTCAACCATCTCCTCAATTAATTCCGAGAAGATATATAGAAGTCGTGCATCTTTGAAATGTAGCAGATGCATTACAGAGACCAAAAGACATTCTCCTATATGCAAATGTACCTTAATGACAAGTGAAAGTGGTATTTTCCCGATCATTAGGATGAATAGGAATTTGAAAGAATCCACTATACCCATCAAGAAAACAGTAGTAGGGGTGGTTTCCTAGTCGTTATGATATTTGATCAATGAAAGGTAATGGGAAGTGATCTTTGCTAGATGCAATATTCAACTTTCTATAATCAATGCACATTCTATGACCAGTTATGGTTCGAGTTGGAACTAATTCATCCCTATCATTTTTCAAAACAGTAATTATTCCTTTTTTAGGGACACAATGAACTGGTGAAATCCAAGTACTATCAGAAATAGGATGGATCACACCAAATTCCAACAACTTAAGCACTTCTTTTTTTCACTACTTCCTTAAGGTTAGGATTCAATCTTCTCTGAGGTTCAATGCTAGAGTAAGACTCATTTACAAGATTAATTTTGTGAGTGCACAAACTAGGTGATATTCCCTTGATGTCATCTAGTGAATACCTTATTGCTTTCCTAAATTTCCTTAATTCAGTCAAAAGCAAATGCAATTCATCATCACTAAGCTCATCATTCATTATGAATAGATATGTAGAATATGGTCCAAGAAATGGTTTTAAGTCCACAGATGGTGCCTTGAGTTCAGACCAATCCTCTGATGTCGCATAATCCTTTTGTGTTTGGTTAAGCATTTGACTTGGTTTCTGCTCGAGTCCAATCTCCTCAGCAGCTGAGAAGACTTGTCTTTCCAAACCTTGGATATCTTTAAACGGTTCCTCCTGCTCCAGTAGTCTATGCGACTCCAATATCATCTTGTACCCCAAAGATTCACTGTGTAGATAGCCTTCATCCCCAGTCTTTGTTAAGGTGGCTTGGAGATGATCCTCCTCATTCAACTGTTCCAGTAACTCATCAGCAAGTCGATCCATCTCTTTCATGTAGAAAATTTCCTTTCGACGGTTGGTTTCTTCATCACTTCTTGAATATCCAAGGTCATCTTCAGATCCTTACCCATATTAAACTGAATCTTTCCCTTTTGCACATCAATTACTGCTCCAGCAGTAGCCAAAAATGGTCTACCCAGAATTAGAAGGTCTTTAGGCTCCTTACTCATCTCTAAAACCACAAAATCAGTTGGAACGTTAACTACTCCAACCTTCACATGTAAGTCTTCTAGAACCCCATATGGAATTCTCACTGATCGATCTGCAAGTACCACAGAGATATTGCAAGACTTGAAATTGCTAAAGCCCAACTTCCTAACAACTGATAAGGGCATAAGACTGATCGATGCTCCTAGATCGCACAGGCACTTGTCAAATGACAAAAGACCTAGTAAACATGGTAAGATAAATGATCCAGGATCAGAGAACTTCTTTGGGATTGAGGTTCTTGTGATTATAGCATTGCACTCTTCGTTAACACTACCATTCCCTGAACTTCTTTGCCTCTCTTGGTGATAACATCTTTTAGAAATTTCTTGTACTAAGGCATCAGAGTTATTGCATCGAAAAGTTGTACCTTAATTTTAGTGTCTTTCATATACTTCTCAAAAACTCCCTTGTACTTCGCCATGATTTCCTTCTTGAATCTAGAAGAAATGGCAGTCTAGGAATGTATGGTGGTGGCGTGAAGGGTGTGTCCTTCTTCTGCGTTTCAGATGGTTGTTCAGCTGAACTTGGCATGACTCCAGCAGCTACGGTAGGAAAGACCAGGGTTGTTGGAGTAGTTGATGAAATTCTTGTTATATCCACCTTAATTCTGAATATATCTAATCTCCTCATGTTGGTTAGTCTCCCCAGCTTGAATCTAAACCTGCTCATTATCAGTGATGAAGTAAACATGTTACCGCAGTCCAAGAAGGATCTTATCCGACTTATCATTCAAAGCTTTTATGTCTCGCCGAGTCTTGTCATCAAAATCAATGTCACCCCTAGGAGTTTAATCATAATCCTCATTATAGATCCCACCGTACTGAACTAGAATTTCAACCAATTCCCATCCATTGTCGACATTCTTGTTCAAGAAGTTATTGTTGGTAGCAGTGTTAAGAAGCATATGGATTTTGTGTAAATCACCACGGTGGAGAGTGCTAAGCAGAGACTCCTTGCTGAATCTTTGAAGAGGACACTGCAACATGAAACTTTTGAACCTCTCCCAGGCTTCAGAGAATGTTTCAGCATTCTTTTGTGCAAATACATAGATTTCGTTGCTTAGTCGAGTAGTAAGAGAAGTTGAGAAAAATTGGCAAGGATTGCCCTCTTGCAGTCGTTCCAGGAGGTGATGGTACTTTGAAGAAGAGACTTCTCCCAATGGCGGGCTTTGTCACCCAAAGAGAATGGGAAAAGGAAAATTTTGAAAGCGTCCTCACTCACCCCATTTATCTTTGTGAGACTGCAGAAGCTGTCAAACTCGTCAAGATGTTCCAGGGGATCCTCCATTGGTAGCCCATGAAACTTGTTCCCTTGAACCATGGCAATCAACATGTGCTTGATCTCAAAATTGTTGTTGTTCACGGTTGGTGGGACAATCTCATGGCATTGTGTGTGAGTATTGGGTGCATCACCAGCACCAATGGTGCGTTGAATGTTCTGGTTATTGCTATTCTCCATATGCAAATCCAACCGTTGTAGATGAGCGATCTATTCATGTTCTCGTCTTGCTCGAGTGTGTTCTCGTTCAAGAGCATGAATGTCTTCAACAATTGGTATTAAGTCAATAGGTCCTCTACTTCGTATGTTCATGCACATGAAATATACAAACAAGGAAAAAACATAAATCAGTAAAGTAAAAGAAAGTGAACTTGAGCTCAAAATATCTAAAATCCAGAATGTAACAACAAAACACCCAATCGGCAACGACGCCAAATTGATAGTAAGATTTTTATGGTGTATCCCTATATATTATCATTGTCATTGTAGTAAATAGGTTGTCAATCCAAATGGGTGATGCTATTAGCCACTCTAGATGCAATCAGAACTATTGATTCAAGCCAAGTAAGAAAAAGGGGGTTACTAACAATTCCTAAACGATAAGAACAAACTGAAAATAAAACAGAGCATCAGAACTAGCATGCATAAGTAAATACTAAAGGGTAAACAACAAGTAAAATAAAAGCACGAAAGGAGATGGTACTAAAATGCAATCAGGAAAAGCAGTTCCTAAGGATGGGGGTAGTTAACTGATGATCCTCCTTGTACTACCTAGACGCCTAATATACCTCAAAAAATGAGCTAATCCCTAGACAGCAGATTCATGAACAACCAAATTTAATCCATTGACAAATATATCAAACTAAGCAATATCCAGACCTAACTCTCGTTAACGGAATACTACCTAGCAGACATGAAGAAACAATATGTTAAAGTCAATAAACACTCTAAACATCCAATCCCTAGGGCTAGGTATGTAAATCTCGTAAATCACATTGTTCAGATATTTTATCAAACACCTTTTGGGTGCAGAAATGTCTAATATCAGATTTCATTTGATCAGAGAGAAATAACGTAAAGAGAAGTGAAACAGAAGGGATCTATGGACAATCAAATTTAAGCATCTAGGAGAACCAAGGGTTCAACACCAGTCTACCCCATCCAAGGAAACCTGAGTTACTACTCACTACTCATGGAAACTATAAAATCAGGAAACTCAGAAAAAAAAACTACTAAAAAAAACATTAGGATCAATAGTCAACTCTTAAAAACAGTAAGAACAACAAAACAGAAAATCAGAAGATGATGATCGAAAGCTAGAAAATCATAAATCAGGAGGTCATGATCAAGAACAGTAAGAACATAAACCCAGAAAAACAATAGTGTCATAAACAACATGAACATAAACTATGAAAAAGGTGATCAAGTGAAATAAGAACAAAACCCAAAAATGATGATCAACTCAGAAAACGAGATTAAAGGTATAAAACAGAAGATCAACATGCACCAGATAGTTTTAAACCTTAAACTAAGCATGAAAATGAAGAAATCATAAGAAAAACATGCATTCCATACAAAATATGGGTTTGATCATCAAAGAACATTCAAAGGGATATACAGAGAGAAAAACCTAAAAGAAAGACACAAAATAAAGCTTATGTTCAAATGGAGGCGAATTAGAGTTTATATAGTGGTTTAGGAAAACTCTAAAACTAGTAAAAAACAAATGATCAAAAATCTATAATGATTCTTCTTAACCTGAAATTGGGTTGTCTTGGCTTGGGTCATCGAGTCGGGTCATCGAGTCGAGATGTTTAGGCTCGATGAGGTCGTGCTGAAGTGATCGAGCCCACTTGGCCCATGTTGGGCTCGACTTGAAATTCAGCCGTGGTCTAGTCTGCTTGAAAGACGTAAAAATGATAGTTAATGAATCCCTAAAACTAGTAAAATGTAGAGCATAAATAATATATAAATTAATCTAAAATCTCAATTATTTAAAAGATTGGTCTCATTGTAT
>OVBE01013037.1:0-12983 GCA_900406425.1 Iberis pinnata
GCTTCTTGGTTTATTTGATTGGAACATGATTTGTGAATTTGAAATTGCTTCAGGCCAATTTTTTGTTGTTGAAAAAGACAGATATTTGTTGTTTTGAGTTAGAGTATTCATTGCCAGTTATTGAAATGTGCCACTGGTTGCTTCTTGTTCTATCTAAGTCTGATGTTTTCCCTAATTCAGATTAAATCAGACGCAACACAAAGTTATTGTAAGGACATATGGTGGTTGGCATTTGGACCAAGAAATGTTGCTTTAGCACATAAAGGATTCATCATTAATGGGCATAGATTTCATACATATGCGGTTAAGCGGAAGACGCAAAACAGTGGAGTAACTTATGAAGCGTATAGTATGTGTCGATCGAGTGCACGAGGTACAAGAAAAGTAGCTGATATGCTTACATATTATGGAGTTATAAAGGATATTTTACTTCTTGACTACCACATGTTCAAAGTACCATTGNATTTCATACATATGCGGTTAAGCGGAAGACGCAAAACAGTGGAGTAACTTATGAAGCGTATAGTATGTGTCGATCGAGTGCACGAGGTACAAGAAAAGTAGCTGATATGCTTACATATTATGGAGTTATAAAGGATATTTTACTTCTTGACTACCACATGTTCAAAGTACCATTGTTTAGATGCAATTGGGAAAACAAAGGTAATGGTGTGAATGAAGAAAATGGTTTCACTCTTGTGAACCTACATATGAACCAAGCAGCATATGTGAAAGATCCATTCATTTTACCTACTCAAGCAAAACAAGTTTTCTACTCTAGAGAAGATAATTCTTCAAATTGGTATGTTGTAATGAGAGCACCGCCTAAAGGATATCATGAGTTAGAAACAGAGGAGGATCTAGTAGGCGCACCATTTCCTATCCAAGAAATAGATGATGGAGAAAGTGAAGATGCTGATGATGGTAGTATATATGTTGGGAATGATTGTGAATGGTTATTGGTAGTAGATTGAAAGAGTCTTGGTGATGTTTGATAGGTTTTATGGTTTTTATTTGTTGATTCGTTACATTATGGAAATGCTACTCTTTTGTAAACATGGAAATCTTTTATGGATATAATAAAATAATTTAATTTTTATTTGACAAAAAATTCAAAAATATATTATAATTACAACACAATAATAGCACAAATAGTTTGATATCTTTGTAAAAACAGCTGCTATAGATGAAATCCAATTATAATACAAATCCAATGCTATTGAATATATAAAACTAAAGCTATTATTAAAAACCTTTAATAACAAATATACAACGCTATTATAAGAATAAACAATTGCATCTTCAACTACGCTATCGTAACTTTAATAATTATAGCATACATTAAATCCGCTATCTAAAGTGTCCGACTTAGAATGACAGACATTGTGAGAGCGTTTAATTAACTGATATGCTATCCTACGATAGTGTTTGTAGATCGCTAATAAAAGGCATATTTCTTGTAGTGGGATATAGTGGATTCTATCAAATACATATTCACCCTAATGATCGGAAAAATACCACTTTTACTTGTCCATATGGAACATTTGCATATAGGAGAATGCCTTTTGGTCTTTGAGATGCACCTAGTACTTTTTGGAGATGTATGACTTCTATTTACTCTGATTTAATTGAGGATATGGTTGAGGTATTCATGGATGATTATCCGTGTATGGCTCTTCCTGCTCCTCTTGTTTAGTTAACTTGTTCAAGGTGCTTACCAAGTCAAGAAACGAACTTGATCCTGAATTGGGAGAAATTCCATTTCATCGTTAGAAAAGGGATTGTTTCGGAGCACAAGATTTATGAAAAGGGAATATAAGTGGTCAAAGCCAAGATATATGTGATGATGCAATTGCAACCACCAAAGACAATGAAGAATATGAGAAGCTTTCATGGACATGCTGGTTTCTACAGGAGACTCATCAAGGACTTCTCCAAAATAGCTAGACCCTTGACAAGGCTTCTTTGCAAGGAGACTGAATTCGTTTTTAATTCTTAGTGCTTAGAGGCTTTTCATATCATCAACAAAGCCTTAGTCTCAACCCCAATAGTTAAAGCTCCAAATTGGGATTATCCTTTTGAGATTATGTGTGATGCATTAGACTATGCAGTTGGGGCTGTCTTTGCATAGAAGATAGACAAGAAGGTGCATGTTATCTACAATGCTAGTAGAATAATAGATGAAGCTCAAGGGAAATATGCAACAACAGAGAAAGAGTTAATAGCAGTGATCTTTGCATTTGAAAAATTCATTAGCTATTTGGTTGCTTCAAAAGTTATTGTCTACACAGATCATGCAACACTAAGGCACATCTATGCAAAGAAAGATACCAAACCAAGGTTATTGAGATGAATCCTAATGTTGCAAGAATTCAATATGGAGATAGTAGACAAAAAGGGAATCGAAAATGGGGGTAGCAGATCACTAGTCTAGGATGAGAATATATGATTTATTCCCAATTGATAACTCAAATGCCTGAAGAGTAACTCATGATTATCTATACTTGTACATTTGAAAAGGAAGATGTACTAACCACCAAAGCAATATTTTGGTATGCCGACATGGTTAACTCTATGGTGTGTGTACAAATATCATAAGACATTGATGCCTACAAGAAGAAGAAGTTTCTAAGTGATGTAAATCACTACTATTGGGATGAGATTTTTCTCTACAAGAAGGGTTCAGATGGTTTGTTTAGGAGATGCATTGCTAAAGAAGAAGTGAAAGGAGTTTTGGAGCATTGTCATGGTTCTAACTATGGAGGGCACTTTGCAACCTTCAAGATTATTCAAAAGATTTTGCAAGCTGGTCTATGGTGGCCAACCATGTTCAAGGGTACACATAGCTTCATCTCTAAGTGTGATCCTTGTTAAAGGGCAAGAAACATTGGAAGAAGGAACAAAATGCCCCAGAACCCAATTATGGAATGATATGATCCTCCCTTGATGTTTGATGCTTTGAAGGTGGAGTTTAGGCTGTTCTGAACCGAAACAGTGGCTGGTGGATTGATGGATTGAAGGTAGATGATTATGGACGTGATAACAACAAAGGGATGGAGATCCTTTGTAGTTTGGATAGAGGATTCAAGGATATCACACCCAAGAACCATGTAATCCTTGAGAATCACTCTACAAGGGGTTTGCTTTGGAATCACTCCTTAGCTGAATCTGAATCACTCAGAAAATTAGAGAATCACTCATTTTCTATAAAACTTGCTTAACGATAAAAGTTGTGTGGTTCTTACATATAAAGACTAAGAATTGACTCTTAGACTTCTAAACCTCTTAAAGACAAGATATTAAAAGCACAAGTTTGACATATTTGAATTTAAAAGAAAAGGCTCCTCCTTAGTTTTCTTTGTCTTGTCTTCATGATCAAACAATTGAGCAATTACGTAGTGAACTAGTTGCCTCATTATAAACCAAACTTGGAAACCCATTGGGACAAAACCAAGTCTGGGAAAAAGAGTATAATTGGAAACACTAACCCAATTGTTGATCATTGGTTTGGATGCATAAGATAGTTGTGTGTATCACATCCAAACCATAGTCATTGGGAGGGTTCCAAGAATGACTCAAAAGTAATGAAATAGCTCCAGCAAGCTTCTTGGTCCTAGCTCTTGTCATCGGCCCTTGTTGAATCTCCATAGCATCCTCTGGTTCAACCAATGCATCTTCAGCTTCAAGCATTATCTCCATAGCTGCTTGAGTGTTGCTCCTTAGATTCACATCATCCTCTCCCTCTTGAAAAGGATTTGACCTCAAATCAAAGTCATCTGCAACATAAGGAATAATATCAGCAAAATTAAAGCTATTACTCACTTGGTACTTACCTTGAAGATCCAGCTTGTAGGAATTTTCATTGATCTTGTTTATGATCTCAAAAGGACCATCATTCCTTGGCATGAGATTTGATTTCCTTTCTTCTAGAAATCTCTCCTTTCTCAAGTGTAACCAAACAAGGTCTCCTTCCTTGAACTCTATATGAAACTTTCCCTTTTTTGCTTGCTTAGCATACTGCTTGGTTTTTGCCTCAATATTCAGCCTTGCCTTTTCATGTATCTTCTTGATCATTTCAGCCTTCTTCTTTCCATCTGTACTTATTTTTTCACTCAAAGGTAAAGTCATTAAATCCAATGGAGATAAAGGTTTAAAACCATAAAAAATCTCAAAAGGTGAATATCTAGTGGCAGAATGCACAACATAGTTATAGGCAAATTCTACATGCGGCAAACAATCTTCCCAACTCTTTACATTCTTCTTAATCAATGCCCTAAGTAAACTAGACAAAGTTCTATTCACTATTTTTGTTTGACCATCAGTTTCAGGGTGACAATCTGTAGAAAATAACAATTTAGTGCCTAACTTACCTCATAATCTAAGGAACTTAGTATCTCTATATGAAACTATAGTCCTAGACATTCCATGTAGTCTAAATCCTTCCTTAAAGAACAAATTTGCAACATTCACAGCATCATCAGTTTTATGACAAGCAATGAAATGAACCATCTTAGAAAACCTATCAAGAACCACACATATAGGTTTTCTTGGTAAACCAACAACAAATTCCATAGATATGTCAATCAAGGATGAGTAGGAATAGGTAAAGGAGTGTACAAACCATGTGGTTGGACTTTAGATTTGGCTTGCTGACAATTTATGCATCCCCTACAAATTCTTTCCACATCTTTTCTCATATGCGGCCAAAAGAAGTGTTCCTGAAAAGTGTTAAGATTTTTGGCTACACCAAAGCCTCCCATTAATCCTCCTCCATGTGCTTTCCTAGTACACAACTCCCTCAAAGAATAGTTAGGTATACATAATTTCTTTTAATTGAATAAGAAACCATCATGTCTATTAAAAATACCAGAAGCAAACTTCTCACACTTTTTAAACACATCTTAAAAATCAGGATCATTAGCATATAAATCTTTGATTTGATCAAATCCTAATTATCTAGCATCAAGAGAAGAGAGTAGGGTATACCTCTTGGACAATGCATCGACAACTACATTGTCTTTACCTTTCTTATATTTGATGACGTAAGGGAATGATTCAATGAACTCAACCCACCTAGCATGTCTCTTGTTAAGCTTATGCTTCCATTTTAAATGCTTAAGAGATTAATGATCAGTGTGAATCAAAAACTCTTTAGGCCACAAGTAATGCTGCCATGTTTGCAATGCTCTAACTAGTGCATACAGCTCCTTGTCATAAGCTAGATAGTTGAGAGTAGATCCTCTAAGTTTCTCACCGAAAAAGGCTATATGATTTTTATCTTGCATCAACAAAGATCCAATTCCTATACCTGAGGCATCACACTCAATCTGAAAAGTTTTTAGAAAATCAGGTAATATCAATAAGGGTGCATGAGTTAGTTTATCCTTTAAAGTCTGAAACGCATCCTCTTTTGCAGACCCCCATTTGAATCCCACATCCTTCTTGATAAGTTCGGTTAGAGGGGCTGCTATAGTGCTAAAATCCTTGACAAACCTCCTGTAGAATCCAGATAATCCATGGAAGCTTCTTACATCACCTACCGATTTTGGGGTTGGCCAATCTTTGATAGCTTTCACTTTTTCCTCATCTACTTGCACTCCATTTGCTCCTACAATGAAACCCAAGAACACCACAGTATCTGTTCCAATGTGCATTTCTTAAAGTTAGCATAGAGTCTTGCCTTTCTTAGAACTTCTAAAACAGATTTAATGTGACTAGCATGCTGTCCTAAGTTCTTGCTATAAATCAGAATATCATCGAAGTAACCTACAACGAATATTCCTATAAACGCCCTAAGAACATAATTCATCAATCTCATAAACGTGCTAGGAGCATTAGTAAGACGAAATGGCATAACAAACCCTTCATATAACCCATGTTTTGTCTTGAATGCTGTTTTCCATTCATCCCCTTCTTTCGTTCGGATTTGGTAGTATCCACTCTTGAGATCTATCTTTGAAAAGATAGTGGATCCATGAAGCTCATCCAGCATGTCATCCAATCTAGGAATGGGGTGCTTGTACTTAATAATTATATTTTTCATAGCCCTACAATCAACTCACATTCTCCATGTGCCATCCTTTTTAGGTACCAACAAGACTGGTACAACACAAGGACGCATGCTTTCACGAATATGGCCCTTCTTCATTAGCTCATCAACATGTCTTTGTAGCTCCTTAGTTTCCAAAGGGTTGGTTCTATAGGCTGTCTTATTAGGTAGAGTAGATCCAGGGACAAAATCTATTTAATACTCTATGCCTCGGATAGGAGGCAATCCTATGGGATTATCTTCCGGAAATACATCACTAAAATCCTGCAAAAGATACTTAAGTTGACTTGGCAAAGCCTGTGGAAGATTAGTGAGATTAGTCAAAGCTTCTTTGTAAACAAACATAAGCATAGGCTGATTAAAATGTATAGCTTTCTTTACCTCACTAGCCTTAACAAAGAAATTAGATGATTTTGAAACATGTTCACTTTGTTCTTTTTGTTGCTTAAGTTGTAGGTGGTCTTAATGTACCTCTTGTGGAGACAAAGGCAATAGAGTGATCTTTTTTTTCATTCAGCTCAAAAGTATGCTTGTTGGTATATCCATCATGAATAACCTGCCTATCCGATTGCCATGGTCTTCCTAAAAGAATGTGACCAGCCTCCATAGGTAAGACATCAAACAGAGTGGTGTCTTCATATTTTCCTATCTTCAAAGGTACAAGAACTTGATGCTTGACTTGAATTTCTCCATTCTCATTCAGCCATTGCAGTTTGTATGGTTTGGGATGCTTAGTAGTTTTCAAACCCAACATTTGTACCATAATAGTACTAGCTACATTTGTGAAACTTCCACCATCAATAATCAGACTACACAACTTGTTGTGCACCATACAACTAGTATGAAACAAATTCTCTCTTTGCTCTTTTTCTTCTTTCTTATCTTGTAGGCTTAGAGACCTCCTTGTAACAAGTAAATTTCTAGCAGGTGATTCTTCTTCAAACTCATCAGAAAAGGACTTAACCTCATGAGTTTCATCTTCGGATTCATACTCACCATTCTCCAGCAGCACCATAACTTTCTTGTTAGTACATTCATAAGCATAATGGCCTATTCCATGACACTTGTAGCATTTGACATCTCTAGATCTAGTAGCATTAGTTATTGCCTTTCCTAATGATAAAAATCAGTCAGATTGTTTCTAATCATATTCTAGTTTCTTTATATTTTGTGCATGTTTAAAACTATCTAAAATTTGTACCCTTTGGATTGCGAGCATTTTAAGTTTATATAGAGTCATTTTCGTGCTTAATGTCATTGTTTGATACTCACTTTTACTCAGTTTTGCTACTGAAGGATAATCTGATTTTCTACAAACTGTTTGAGTGGTTTCTTTTGTTCTCTTTACTTGGAGCATTTCTTTGTGTTTATTTTGCAAGGAACAATTTCTGATAATGGAGAGGAGTGTTATAAAAGGGATAAGCTGTTGTTTGAGGCTATAACTTCCCAAATGAAGAAGCTCATGAACCAAACACTCAATGATCAGTTTGATGCTTTTAGAAAGGAGTTCAACTCATCCTCTAGAAATGAAACAGGCCAATTTAGGCAAAGAAGGCCTAAGGTGACGAATCCTAATGCCAATATCCTCCATGAAGAACCTAGAGATTCTGCAACTGAAGATTACTATAAAGAAAGGAGTAGTGCATCAAACCATACTCATAGGAGCAGAAGGAGGGCTAGAGGAGCTAGATATCCAAGAAACAATAATGAAGTGATTAAGCTAAAAATTCCATCTTTCTATGGAACTTCTGATCTTGATGCCTATCTTGAATGGGAAACCAAGATTGAACTATTGTTCAATTGTCACAAATTCATCGAGGTTGAGAGAGTGAAAGTTGTGGCCACAGAGTTTTATGATTATGCTTTGAGCTGGTGGGATCAGCTTGTGACCGTTAGAAGAACAACTGGTGAATTTCTAATCTCTACTTCGAATGAGATGAAGAACATAATGAGGAGAAGGTTTGTACCTAGTCATCATGAAAGGGAGGTTCATCAAAGGCTAAGAAATCTGGTCCAAGGTTCCAGAAAAGTTGAAGAGTATTTTCAGGAGCTGGAGAAGCTTTTGATCAAAGCTAATATTATGGAAGGTCATGAAGCTGGTATATCAAGGGTTTTTGGTGGATTAAAGAGAGATATCCAAGACCAATTAGAGTTACAACGTTTTGAAGACCTTGAAGAAGCAATGCACAAGGCTGTACTCATTGAACAACACATTAAAAGGAGATCTTCTACAAAATCAAGCTATGGGGCTGGAAACTCTAAACCAAGCTATTCAAGAGATAGTAAACATATCTACAACAAACCAGTTCAGCCTAGTAATACTACAAAGGGAAATGATGAGTTCAATTTGACAATTCTAGAGATGTCAAATGCTACAAGTGTCATGGAATAGGCCATTATTCTTATGAATGTACTAACAAGAAATTTATGGTGCTACTGGAGAATGGTGAGTATGAATCCGAAGATGAAACTCATGAGGTTAAATCCTCTTCTGATGAGTTTGAAGAAGAAGCACCTGCTGGAAATTTACTTGTTACAAGGAGGTGTCTAAGTCTACAAGATAAGAAAGAAGAACAAGAGCAAAGAGAGAATCTATTTCATACTAGGTGTATGGTGCACAACAAGTTGTGTAGTCTGATTATTGATGGTGGAAGTTGCACATATATAGCTAGTACTATTATGGTACAAAATTTGGGTTTGAAAACTACTAAGCATCCCAAACCATACAAACTGCAATGGCTGAATGAGAATGGAGAAATGCAAGTCAAGCATCAAGTTCTTGTACCTTTGAAGATAGGAAAGTATGAAGACAACATTTTGTGTGATGTCTTACCTATGGAGGCTGGTCACATTCTTTTAGGAAGAACATGCCAATAGGATAGGCAGGTTATTCATGATGGATATACCAACAAGCATACTTTTGAGCTGAATGGAAAAAAGATCACTCTGTTGCCTTTGTCTCCACAAGAGGTACATAAAGACCAACTACAACTTAAGAAACAAAAAGAACAAGGTGAACAGGTTTCAAAACCATCTAATTTCTTTGTTAAGGCTAGTGAGGTAAAGAAAGTTATACATTTTAATCAGCCTATGCTTATGTTTATTTACAAAGAAGCTTTGACTAATCTCACTAATCCTCCACAGGCTTTGCCAAGTGAACTTAAGTATCTTTTGTAGGATTTTAGTGATGTATTTTTGGAAGATAATCCCATAGGATTGCCTCCTATGCGAGGCATAGAGCATCAAATAAATTTTTTCCCTGGATTTACTCTACCTAATAGGATAGCCTATAGAACCAACCCTTTGGAAACTAAGGAGCTACAAAGAAAGGTTGATGAGCTAATGAAGAAGGGCCATATTCGTGAAAGCATGAGTCCTTGTGCTGTACCAGTCTTGTTGGTACCTAAAAAGGATGGCACATGGAGAATNNATTATTCCTAGATTGGATGACATGGTGGATGAACTTCATGGATCCACTATCTTTTCAAAGATAGATCTCAAGAGTGGATACTACCAAATTAGAATGAAAGAAGGGGATGAATGGAAAACAACATTCAAGAAAAAACATGGGTAATATGAAGGGATGGTTATGCCATTTGGTCTTACTAATGCTCCTAGAACCTTTATGAGATTGATGAATCATATTCGTAGGGCGTTTATAGGAATATTCGTAGTAGTTTACTTTGATGATATTCTGATTTATAGAAGAACTTAGGAGAGCATGCTAGTCTCATTAAATATGTTTTAGAAGTTCTAAGAAAGGAAAAACTCTATGCTAACTTTAAGAAATGCACATTTGGAACATATAATGTGGTGTTTTTGGGTTTCATTGTAGGAGCAAATGGAGTGCAAGTAGAAGAGGAAAAAGTGAAAGCTATCAAAGATTGGCCAACCCCAACATATGTAGATGATGTAAGAAGCTTCCATTGATTAGCTTGATTCTACAGGAGGTTTGTCAAGGATTTTAGCATTATAGCAGCCCCTCCAACCGAAGTTATCAAGAAGGATGTGGGATTCAAATGGAGGTCAGCACAAGAGGATGCGTTTCAGACTTTAAAGGATAACCTAACTCATGCACCCTTATTGATACTGCCTGATTTTCTAAAAACTTTTGAGATTGAGTGTGATGCCTCAGGTATAGGAATTGGAGCTGTGTTGATGCAAGATAAAAATCCTATAGCCTTTTTCAGCGAGAAACTTGGAGGATTTACTATCAACTATCCAACTTATGACAAGGAGTTGTATGCACTAGTTAGAGCATTGCAAACATAGCAACATTACTTGTGGCCTAAAGAGTTTGTGATTACACTGATCATGAATCTCTTAAGCATTTGAAAGGTTCGGATAAGCTTAACAAGAGACATGCTAGGTGGGTTGAGTTCATTGAATCATTCCCTTACGTCCTCAAATATAAGAAAGGGAAAGACAATGTAGTTGTTGATGCATTGTCCAGGAGGTATACCCTACTCTCTTCTCTTGATGCTAGATTATTAGGATTTGAGAAAATCAGAGATTTATATGCTAATGATCCTAATTTTGAAGATGTGTTTAGAATGTGTGTGAAGTTTCCCTCTGGTATTTTTATAGACATGATGGTTTCTTATTCAGCGAAAAGAAACTATGTATACCTAACTGTTCTTTGAGGAAATTTTTTTACTAGGGAAGCACATGGAGGAGGACTAATGGGACACTTTGGTGTAGCCAAAACTCTTAACACTTTGCAGGAACACTTCTTTTGGCCACATATGAGAAAAGATGTGGAAAGAATTTGCAGCAGATGCATAAATTGTAAGCAAGCCAAATCTAAAGTCCAACCACACGGTTTGTACACTCCTTTACCTATTCCTACTCATCCTTGGAATGACATATCTATGGACTTTGTTGTTGGTTTAAAAAGAATAAGGACAAGTAAGGATTCTATATTTGTGGTTGTTGATAGGTTTTCTAAGATGGCTCATTTCATTGCTTGTCATAACACTGATGATTTTGTGAATGTTGCAAATCTGTTGTTTAAGGAAGTAGTTAGACTACATGGAATGCCTAGGACTATAGTTTCAGATAGAGATAATAAGTTCCTTAGCTACTTTTGGAAAACATTATGGGGTAAGTTAGGCACTAAATTGTTATATTCTACAGCTTGTCAACCTCAAACTGATGGTCAAACTGAAGTAGTGAATAGAATTTTGTCTACTTTACTTAGGGCATTGACTAAGAATAATTTAAAGAGTTGGGAAGATTGTTTGCCGCATGTAGATTTGCCTATAACTATGTTGTGTGTTCTACCACTAGATATTCATGTTTTGAGATTGTTTATGGTTTTAATCATTTATCTCCATTGGATTTAATGCCTTTATCTTTGAGTGAAAGAATAAGTACAGATGGAAAGAAGAAGGATGAAATGATCAAGAAGATACATGAAAAGGCAATGCTGAATATTGAGGCAAAAACCAAGCAGTATGCTAAGCAAGAAAACAAGGGAAAACATTAAATAGAGTTCAAGGAAGGAGACCTTGTTTGGTTACACTTGAGAAAGGAGAGATTTCCAGCCAAAAGGAAATCAAAGGTCATGCCAAGGATTGATGGTCCTTTTGAGATCATACACAAGATAAATGACAATTCCTATAAGCTGGATCTTCAAGGTAAGTACCAAGTGATTAATAGCTTTAATGTTGCTGATATTATTCCTTATTATGTAGATGAGTTCGATTTGAGGTCAAATCCATTTCAAGAGGGAGAGGATGATGTGAATCTAATGAGCAACACTCAAGGATCTAAGGAGACAATGCTTGAAGCTGAAGATGCATTGCTTGAACCAGAGGATGCTATGGAGATTCAACAAGGATCGATGACTAGAGCTAGATCCAAACATTAGAAAAGTGTTTCAAATTGTTTTGCTATGTTAAGGGTTATGAAGATTGAACAAGTGTTCATAATGGATCCAAAATCCTTACATAAACTCTTGGATATAATCTATAATGATCCTTTGATTCTCTTGAAAGTGTCATAACCTAAGACTAACTAATTCTTCTTTAATTTTTCTCCATGTAGGAAACTTTAAAGTGAGGGAGAGTTCTATCAAGAATCAACAATCTCACCTTACGTGGCCTATTTAGCCGAAGTGTATCAAATGGCAAATCGCCATCTTTCTAAATCCCAAATTATTCTTTACGCTTTTCTTTCCTTATATTAAGGCTCCTCTAGAGTTTAAACTGTCTTGATATTCTTGCTTGGCTAGCCGTTCTCTTTTATTATTATGGTTATAATTGGTTATGCATATTTAATCATGTTTTCTCTAAATTTCTCTAGAATTGATTAAATATCAGTCGATGAAGGACTTAAGTTGATTGTGTAGCTTACTTATGGCCTAAGTTTAAGTTCTAGACTTTCATAATTACTAAGCATTCATAATCTCAAATATAATCTCACTTACTTGTTACGCTTACATGGCTTATGTGGGTGTATGAATTGTTTGCAAAAGGCTACTCTTAAGCTCTTAGTCATTATTGGTTTAGGTAATCTATTCTTCCTGCTGATAAACAGAGATTTGCTAATCTATTGTCTAGCAAATACTTAAGTTTAATTATGTCATTTAAGTACTTAAGATATCATCCAATTCAGGTAAAGTCCAACTCATTAATCCTACGTGAATCATGTTTAGTCTATGCCATTAAGATTTTTGGTTCAAACATTCAAACATACACAATTTAAGAAAGTCAAATGAAAGTCAACAGTTCAAAAGTCAACAACAATTATGAAAAAGTCAACAGAATTTAAAACTTGATAATTCAAAGATAAAAGACTAAGTGAATGGTTTGGTAATTGATTTTGGTCATCAAATGAATTCATGTGGTGTCTAATTCCATATATTAAGCTAAACCCTTTGGTCTAAATTCCAAAACCTAGACTAATCCACTTCCATGGCACTAATCCTTTC